>BPUM01001001.1:0-249656 GCA_020521455.1 Prunus kanzakura | reverse complement strand
AGTGATCAAATAAACACTCATTAAATCTACGGAGCCCCAAATTGCCTATTATATGGTTAATGGATCAATTTTAAAAATCCTCATAGCCATATTTGGGTCCAAATGCAAATGTCAATTGTAGAAAATTAGTGGGTTCATCAAAATTGCTCATTATTTTTCTTGGACATTGACAATAAGAAAAATGGTATAAAACCATCCAAATTTTCCCATGGGTCATCTACCCATGCAAATTTCAATGAGATTAAATTCAAATCTCTCAAACACAAATTCTCAATTAGTGGGCCACACTTACCCATTAATTTCCAACTTTTTCCATGGGTCATCTACCCATGCAAATTTCAATGAGATTAATTCAAATATCTCAAACACAAATTCTCAATTAGTGGGCCACACTTACCCATTGATTTCCAACTTTTTGGGTCATCTACCCATGCAAATTTCAATGAGATTAATTCAAATCTCTCAAACACAAATTCTCAATTAGTGGGCCACACTTACCTATTAATTTCCAATTTTTCTCATGAGTCATTTACCTATGAAAATCTTAAAATCTCGAAATTGTCTCAAAGACACAAATTCTAAATTAGTGGGCCACACTTATCCATTAATTTCCAATTTTTCTCATGGGTCATTTACCTATGAAAATCTTAAAATCTTAAAATTGTCTTAAAGACACAAATTCTAAATTAGTGGGCCACACTTACCCATTAATTTCTAAATTTGGTATTACGTCGGTTTGATCCCATCAAGGGTATGTAGGCAGTTTAGCATCCCACTAGACTCAACCAACCGCAACCAAATTTGAATAATTGATTTATTCTAACCAAATTTATCATAACACTTTTCCAAGTGCAAATGTCAATTTTAGAAAATTAGTGGGTTAATCGAAATTTCTCATTATTTTTCTTGGACATTGACAATAGGAAAAATGGTACAAAACCATCCAACTTTTCCCATGGGTCATCTGCCCATGCAAATTTCAATGAGCTTAAATTCAAATATCTCAAACACAAATTCTCAATTAGTGGGCCACACTTACCCATTCATTTCCAATTTTTTCCATGGATCATCTACCTATGAAAATTTCAACATCTCCAAATTGTCTCAAAGACACAAATTCTTAATTAGTCGGCCACATTTACCCATTAGTTTCCAATCGATTCTCCGAACTACGTTGGTTTGATCCCTTTGAAAGGGTACGTAGGCAATCTAGAGACTCAATCTAGATTCAACCACCCAAATCTTAAATCAAAACAGAATCTCTGGTTTATTCTTAACCAAATTTGCCCCAAACACAATTCCATATTTGAATCCCTGGTTTATTCAGCTAAATTCACTCAAACACTCCTCAAAACAATTCAAATCAAAATTTCCTTGCAATGAGTCATGTATTCATTGCAATTCCTTGAACTACGAGTGGCTTGATTCCTGCAAGGGATACGTAGGCACCCTGGGGTTCGACTTAAGGGCAGCCGCAAAACCAAACACACACATTTTGTTTCTTTATGATGGAATCAAAGGGTGTTCCCTTGAAGCAAGGGATTGTAATTAAGAGACGTCACGTCTCGAATGGGTCGAACCTAAAATAATAAAACCCCATTATTTAATTAGTGGTGGTGAAATTATGTTGGAAGGTTCACATTTTTCTTATCAATCTGTAACATGCACAATACCCACAAAACGCTCAATTGCATGACCTTTGTCCACATAATGTAGCACAATGGTCATTTGCTCCTTTGAAGACATGTCACATGATTCATCAATAAGAATGGCAAATAATGAATCACCAATATCCCTGATGATTGCATTGATAATTTCAGTTGAAATAGCACTTGAAATGTCCTTCTGGATATTAGGTGATGTCAACTTCATATTTTCAGGAGCATTTTTAGCGTGACAACTTTTATATCATCATTGAAACGACATAGCCATTGTAAAAATACAAGAAAACTCCCTTGATTGGTTGATTTTTTAGATTCATCATGCCCACGAAATGGAAGCCCTTGTTTTAAAGTATCCTACTAACAACAACTGATGCACCTAAATGAGTTCGATAATCAATTCGATCTTAGTTTGAGTGTTTTGAGAGAATTGTTTCAATAAGCTGCTTTTGGTTTAATAAGACCTCACAACTTCTCCAAGCTTTATTATGGGCACTATTCGGTCCTCCAACATGAATTTGTAGTCTATCTTTTTTCTTCCAATTCGAAAATCCAACACCAACAAAAGATTCACCATCAGATTGCTCTCCAATATCAGGTTTAAAGAGATAACAACATAGACAAAAGGCAGCATCTTTTTCTATGTTATACTCTAACCAAGTAGGAAACTCACTAAACTAAGTAGGATTAAATCGTCTTTGTTTTGCTCCAAAATTTTTGTAAGGAAAATTATGCCCTCGAGGTTGACAAGGACCTTTTTGGAGACAGGCTCTTCGAACATGGTCTTGAACATTTGGATGGTAACTCAATATTTGATTATGTAATCCGGGATCAGCTGACAAATTTTCCAAGTTAACTTCCATAGTTTGGTTTAAACTACTTTCATTTTTCTTTTGACTCTTTGCAGGTGACGACTCCACTAACTCAGACTTTGGTTTTCTTTTGAGAAATCTTTCCATAACTGAAACACATATATGGACTAAATTTAAATTGAAACAATTATGAACATCTTCTCAAAGTTATAAACCAAAACAAATTGAGCATTCAATTCAAAGAAATATATTAATCAAACCAATAGAGAATCATATATATAGAAATTTATAAAATAAAATTAAAAATTCACCAACACAAGTTCACAATTGCATTAAAGGGATAAACAATTACATACTAAGCAAGAAAAATTACAAGGGATAGACAAATGCATACTTGGAGTTGAATATCTCCAAAGCCTTTTCCCTTTGGTAATCTACACATAAATTGAAAGACCCATTAAAATCAATAGGAATAAAAAAACTATAATTAGAATTTGAGAAGAAAAAAAACTCACAAGCAACTGACTGGTCTGGTCATGTTTAGTGTATGATTGTAGGAAATTTGGCTAGTCAGTAGGGCCTACGTGGTAATATACTTTTGGCTGAATACTACTTTTAGTCCATATATGTCCTACATGTGCTAAGACCCATTCATTAGGCCACGTCCTGTCCTATGGTAATATAGTTTTGGCAATTGAGTTACATAATGGTACTTTATTTTTTTATAATAAAATTTCAGTGAGGGCCAGTGACTGCACTGGTCCCCATGTGCCTCCGCCTCTAAACACCATCCTACCCTTCACCCTCTGTCTCTTCACACCCACCCGCCCTTCTCTCCCTCTTTCTCCTTGCCCCCTCTCTCATCTACAACCACGAACCCCACCCTTTGTCTTCTCCACCACCCGCCCATTTTCCTTCTCTCTCCCTCTTTCTGTGTCTTCTACACATGTTTCGTTGGCTGCAGAAAAGTTGGGTAAGGAGGAGAGGGTGTTATCTTTAATAATTAGAATACCCTAGCATTATTTATGAAATATATTGGTTGACTAGTATCTCCAAATATCTTCAAAACTTATGATGTGAGGAGTCCAAAATTAATTTAGTCAAAGGTGTTTGTTGAAGGAACTTCATACTCGTATACTATAATGATCAAAGTAATTATCGTCAATGGTGTCATGAACTAGAAGTTTATTGACACAATAACTTTTATGTTTTTACATGGTCGTCATGGTCATAAGATTATTACAATTTCACAAGGTGATTTTAAAGACTTGACATATTTTCTTGTCTAGTGAAAACTCTCTCACAAGAAAAATTGGTCATAAGACTAAATCAAAAATTGACTTTGACTCATTTTTATTACAAATAGTTCATAGGATATTTATGAGCCTATTCAACATTCTCAAACAATTCATCTTAGAAAAGATGGTTGTCAAAAAAGATATATGAAAGTCCCTGAAGTGGCATGAGTACTCCCAAAGCAATGAAATGCTATAAATAATGCATGCACATGCACATGCACATGAGAATTGTAGGATCGCGAATTGATGATAATCAATGATAATTTTGGTTTTATCCTAGCTACTAAAATCATTAAGTGCTTGATGAAAAATATGACACCATATTTCATGAATTTTGACAAGTTACGTGATTAGGCAAATGGAAAGAGTGAATTCTAATTAACATTATAAGAAGCAAGAGATATTGAACTATAGCTCTACACCAAATTGTAAACTTGAATGTTATGAATTAGTGTTTATAATTAAGTGACATAAAATCACTAATATGGAGTAAGGTTTTTCGGTAGAGATATGATTATGGTATCCCATCATGCAGCCACATTCATATGAGATATAATTATTCTTTTTATGTTCAATTTATATTAATCAAGACTGCATGCTATAAGGAAATCCTTCAATAAGCTTATGAAATATCTTAAGTATATCGCCTAAATCGATTTCTTGAACGATATAAAGTGCCATGAAATCCTTAATCAAGGATTAAAATTAAGGGCTTGTAGCTCAAGTTATGCACTCAATATTATTATGATTACAAATAGATATAATTTGGTACAAATTGCCTTAATAACTACTTTGAATTAAAATAACATACTAAACTATTAAAAAGGTTAAAGACTTATGAAGAGTTCAATTATTTGAGAAATAAAAATATTACCTTGGCCAACAAATCGAGTATTTTGCCTACGTGATTCTTATCCACCACAATGACATGTTTACTAATATGAAATGAGAGTTACTTTTTATTCAAGGTCATTCCAGTGTTTTATTAACACTTTGGGAATCATATTAAGCATGGTGCATGCATAAAAACAACAATCACACCTCAGTTTTCAGGAGTTGAACTCAATAATTTGGGCAGTATTGCGATTGCTGGTAATCATGGGCCATTAGTAATCCAAATTTTATACCAAAAGTATCCTCACACTTTTATGATAACCCCAAAATAACTTACCAAATTAAACCAACAATGCTTAGAATAATATTATTTATATTATAAGTAAATAGTTAGAATTATGTGAAAGTAATTTTTTTTTAATTATATATGCTGTATCATATATAGTATTGAAAAGAGGAATATATCAATTGAATATTTTTTTTTACTAATAAATTGTGCACTTTAAGTGATTTTATGGAGAAGCAGATGGGAGGTGCTTCTCCCGAAAAGGAATTTTGGCCTATCTAGAATCACTCCCAAACAAGCCCATTTATCACGTAATATTACTTAGAGCATCTCCAACAACCTCTTCATCAGCTTTGGAATTATAAAATAGGTGAGTTACATAAGAAGAACTCTCTCAAACAGCCTCTTTAACCTCAGTTATCAAAGCTGCAACCTCTTTCTCTCTCTCTTCAGGACTAGTAAGTTGACTTTGGCTCTTCAAACATTTAATTTTACTTTGGAAAAACAAAACCTACCTTGAAAATGTTTTAAAAAAATGCATTTTTTCTATTCATATAATAAATGTATAGACATTTTTCATATGTTTTCATTATTTTCCATGATATTGCATTAATTGAATTGAAGATTCTGTTGGTGCAAAAATTATTCAAATTGCAAATAAGGCTTTTCAAATTATCACGTAACTCGAAAAACTTTAATTTAAAGAGTTTTATTTGTTACTAATATTGGAGATGCTCTTAGAAGTAAGGTGATCATCATTATAGAGAAGTGATCATTATAGAGAAGTATTGGAGATGCTCTTAGAATTAAGGTGATCATTACAGAGAAGTACCTTCTCGTCATAACGAGCTCTTATATTCACTTTGAATCCAAAAGCTACAAAACACCACATGCACAATTTCCATTTAAGTCACGTGCGCCACTCGTGCAGTCCACTATTTATTACCAAGGAAATGAAAGACTGATATAGTGCCTACTCGTTCCCTGCACTCGGTTCCCTTCTCGTTGAGGCTTCGGCCTTTTGCTTTTCTAGGGTTTTTTTTCTCTCTCTCTCGCCAATCCAGACGCTGTCGTTTCTGGACTTTCCAATTCGCCGAGATGAAGCTCACTGTAAAGACCCTCAAAGGCAGCCATTTCGAAATTAGGGTTCAGCCCACTGACACCGTGAGCATCTTTCTTCATCTCCTTTTTATTTTATTTGAATTTTGAATGTTTTTTGCTCCTGTTCAGTCTGTATAGCTAGGCAGAAAACAAGGAAAGAAAAAACATAATGAAAATTCAGATTTTTGAAACTTTTTCTTTCGTTTTTGGGCACCACAAGAATTGAAATGTCGTTAATTTTGCTTAAATATATCTATATTTTATTTTATTTTATTTATATGCACATTTACTTACATATTGCATGAACATAATTGCATAAAAGAATAACTTTAATACAAAGTGGTTGTTGTATAGAAGTTTGATGTAATTAGCTGCATTGAAATTTAATATATTTATAATGTACATTTATTACTTTGAATATAAGGTTATGGCTGTGAAGAAGAACATTGAAGATGTACAAGGAAAAGATAATTATCCATGTGGGCAGCAGTTATTGATTCACAATGGGAAGGTCTTGAAAGATGAAACTACATTGGCTGACAACAAGGTCACAGAAGATGGTTTTCTTGTTGTCATGCTTAGCAAGGTATTTTTCACTTAAATCCAAGGGCAATGTGCTAATTATATTCAAAGTTGCTCTTATTCAAATATGGCTGCCACTTTTTATTTATTGATTTTTTTAATCAATTATATGATTTCAGTACTTCACTTTTGGATACTTTGCTCTTGGTTCTAAGATTAGTAAAGAAGTTTCTTACTATGTGCTGTTTGGCAATTTTTGGTACTAGAAATCAGTAATTATAGAGATATTGCTAGTTTGGACATATGTGTTTTATCTCATCATGATTGGTCTTACTTTCAATCTGATGAAACATATAAAAACAGTAGGTAATGGTAATGCAAAACTTTTCTGCCAAAAACGTGTATACTATAAGTTAGGCCATGACTTTTGTACAGTATTATTGGATTCTGTACATTAATAGTTATCCACTACCTATATGGGAGTAATGGTTAAACATTCGTATGGAAGGGGATAATTAATAAATGAGGCAAGATACACATGCTTCCACACCTCAATTTTGGGAAGAGGACAAGTTTCATTAGTTTTTATAGTTTATGATTTAATCAAATCAGATATTAGTCTAACAATGCTGAGGATTTGAGCCTAATAATTTTATCTTTGGAAGTAATATGGTGGCATTTCGAGTAATATGTCAAGGTAATTGTCATTATATGGAGTGCAAGAGTCTACAACATTAAGAATTAATGGAGCTTCTGTGAATGCGTGGCTAACAAAGAATTTATTTGGTGTTTGTTCTAAAGTGAGGTACATAAATGAAACCAATTTTAGAAGGTAAGGCCCTATTTTTTACTCAATAAAATGTGATATAATCTACAAAAATACAAAAAAAGCTAACACTCATTTGATTGATATTAGAAGGATAAGTCTGTGTGTATGTGTGAGCATGAGAGGGAAAGAGAGAGGCTAGAGAGAGAAAAAGCAGAAAAAACAAAAAAAAAAACTACAATTCAGTAACGATGAGAGAATCCTTTAAAACTGAATCAGATTTTATGCTAGTAATATTACTAAAAGGGAAATAGAGATTGAATTAGGGGATAATTAATAAAATATTGGATAGGAAACATATTAATGAAATATGTAAGTTACTCGTATAATAAATACGTGAAAAATATGTAAGTTCTAATTTAGTATTTTTTTTTAATAATACGTGAAAAATACATGTATAATATGCAAGTTGTGCCTATATTATTGAAACATATGTGATAATACATGTATTAAATGTGAAAATACATATGCATGTGTATATTACCGTATATTACCCATATAATACATTTGATTTTTGAGAAACATGTCTTCTATAATTAGGAAGTGTTCTGGAGATGGAAGTACTTTAAAAAATACATATGTGCATAATGTGCATATTATATGCAAATTTACTAACTATGATTAACAGTTCTATGTTGTGTATACTGTTTATTGTCTTTTAGAAACTTGGGATACATTAATTGTTTCTGCTGTTATGCTGGGAAAAAAAAAACACTCTTATTTCTAATGAAGCAAGAATGCCTATTTTCTGATGGTATACTAATATTCTTATTGTGATACTATATATTAGCTGTGTTCCTGATTAAGTTGTTTTGAATAACTATATATTGTTTAGTTGACATGCAATCAGATTTTCATTTGTTCTTTTATTCGTTGACTTGCACAAATGATATTTTGTAAAGATATATCATCTTAGAAATGTAATATCCATTCTGGAGCATGAATTATTTTGTAAAGACATACCATCTAAAGATATATGTCTGTTCAATGGTATATGTTCTCATCTCCTTGTACTTTGCTAATTGATTTGGGTAGTTCTGGAAGTTTAATTTTCTAATGGTATATGTTCAATGGTACATGTTTGCTTTACCACAAGTTATCTGTATTCTAAGGTTTAACCAAGATTGGCAGACGACTTTAGAAACTTGTTTTATTGTCTGCTTTGTCTGCAATCCGCATAAGCCCTCATTCCTACCATTTTTGTCTCATTTTCTTTCTGCCAATTTTCAGAGTAAAACTTCAGGCCTAGCAGGGGCTTCATCCGCTCAGGTATTATTATCAATCGTTCTTATTGTTTTCTGGGTGGTTTTTTTTCCTGGTTGTATTTTAATGTTTAAGCTAATTCTTGTATCTCTGTCGCAGCCTACTTCCACAAATCCTCCTGCAACTCCACCAACCACAAATTCTACAACCAGACCTGAAGCTCCTGCCCAACCGCTGTGAGTTTACATGACAAGGAGCCTTTTGAACTTGTGTTTAGATTAAATTAGTTATCTTTAACAAACCTTTACTTTGTGCTGCTGCAGACCCGTACAGAGTACCATATCTGCTTCCGACACTGCAAAGTATGATTCTTTATCCTGAGATTATATTTAACAATCTATGGCAAGGGCATGAAGATACTTGTACAACGGTTAAGAGTTGATTACCTTAGGTTGTTGCATTAAGTTGCAGTTGTTACCGTGGAATCAAGTACGGTGATTGAAATGAATTTTACTAAGCATCTTTTGAAGGCTGGAATCCTCTGTTTGAGTTGAAGGCTAATTTTTTTACACTTTCAAGTGGATGACTAGAGTTCTTTTCCTTTTCCCTCTCATGGCCTTCATTGTTTCTTTACGATTATAGCCTTGTATACTTCTTGTATACCTGGTTTGTGCCCACTGGCACCTTTTAATTAAGTTAATTTATTTATCAAACAGAAAGCATGCACAATCACTGTGTTATAAAATTAATTTTGAAAATTGCAGTTTGCAATGGTGGTGTGTAATCATATATTAAGGTTGAAATTGGATGCTAACTGTCAATGCAAAGTTTTCCAAAACCATCTTGGTACATGTGACTTGAGCCTTGAAGTCAAGCTCCTGTTTATTTACCAGGTTGTTTGTTAACTTTTAACTTGCTTAAACAAATTCTATATATACAATCAGATAATTATTAATTAATTTAGATGTAGCTAGGATGGGCTGCTCAATGTGAATATCCAGTGATGTAGTGAATGTATTATACATGTTGGCATGCTACTGGTTTAGTTTAGGCATGTTTATAATATATTCTTGTGTGGTATGAATTTGAATTTTTTTAGGGTAATCCGGAAACTGTTCTTATAGTCCTCTTTTTAATTTGTTTTCTTTAATGTATTTTAAAAGAACAGTTTTTATTTAAAATTTAAAAAAAAAAAAAAAAAACAATGTTGGGTTCCCCTTGCATTGTTTATTACTTCCATTGGCATAGACCATGATGATTTTAAGTCCTTCTGTTTCAACTGCAGTGTGCATACTGATACATATGGTCAAGCTGCTTCAACTTTACTTGCTGGTACTAATCTTGAGCAGACTATTCAACAAATAATGGATATGGGCGGTGGAAACTGGGACAGAGAAACAGTTACACGTGCACTTCGAGCGGCATATAACAATCCAGAGAGAGCAGTCGACTACTTGTACTCTGTATGTCTAGATTTCTTAAACTTGTTGCTGTTATATTGATCTTTATTTAGCCGCTGACATAGTGTTCTTCAGAGTATTCCAGAAACAGCAGAAGTTGCAGTGCCGGTAGGACATTTCCCGGCAAGCCAGGCAACTGAAACAGGGGCAGCCAATGCTGCACCTGTCTCTGGAGCTCCTAACTCTGCTCCTTTGAATATGTTTCCTCAGGTAAAATGTAGGATTGTTGGATATGTTTCCTTTACATTTACTTAGCTGTGTATCTAAGCTGGAGTCCTCCAGGAAACACTCTCTGGTGCTGGTGCTGGTGCACTTGGATCCCTCGCCTTCCTCAGGAATAATCGCCAGGTAAGCTTCCTGTTATAATATTTCCAACTAAGATGTATATTCTGTATATTGGATTCTATAAATCAGCAAATCAACACAATTGAACTTGTTGACGTTTTTATAATATTGGTGTTGGAAACAGGGTAGATGGCGCATGTGTAGAGTGGAGATAGTATACGAGTTTATAATACATTTTTATCATATCACTTATTTTTACATTTTTATTTCATTCTTGTATTTTCTGGGAAGAAATAATGTTGTAGAAGCAACCAAAAGAAGTTATCATTCTCTTTGTAGCAAGCCATGTTTGGCTAAACTATGTCATATAGTAGTACACAAAAGCTCTATTACATGCTTCTAATGAATATTAAATGTTGGAGATCATGTTTGATTCAGTTTGCATGTTTTATTTACTTGTTGACTATGTAAGGTTTGCTCTACTTAATGTCTGTTTTCGTTATAGTTCCAAGCGTTGCGCTCAATGGTGCAAGCAAATCCACAAATTTTACAGGTTTGCATTTGCTTTATGTCTTAGATTAAAAATTGTGATGGTTTCTTGTAAATGTCTCACAGTTGCTTTGTGCTGCTTTTGTTACAGCCCATGCTGCAGGAGCTTGGAAAGCAAAACCCCCACCTTTTAAGATTAATTCAGGAACACCACACTGAGTTCCTTCAGTTAATAAATGAACCTCTTGAGGGGTCTGAAGGGTGAGTATCATAAAAAAGACCCAATTAATTCATACGTAGAAATTGTCAAAATCATGACTTGCCTTTCTTATAAAAGTGCTCCATCTTCCAGTGACATATTTGATCAACCTGACGGCCCTGACCAAGATATGCCTCATGCCATCAACGTAACCCCGGCTGAGCAGGAGGCCATTGAACGAGTATGTATTTTTTTTATTATCAAGATTGAACGAGTATGTTTTCTCTGTTCCTGAGAACTGTTGCATGTAATCTTTTTACACACATTGATTAGTTTGGTATTTTCTATAGCTCGAAGCAATGGGATTTGATAGGGCCTTGGTCATCGAGGCATTTTTAGCATGCGATCGCAATGAAGAATTGGCAGCAAACTACTTATTGGAGAATGCTGGAGATTTTGAGGATTGAATGATTATCCTAGACACCAAGTTATGCTTACCCCATTGGATTCATAGTTTTATTCTTTTGAATCCGCATCCTTGACACTTGCAGCATCTTTACTCAGGTAGTGCGTGTAGTGTTTGGAGCAACTTATGTCCCCAGATAATGAATTTAGTTAATAGTAATTGTTTTTGCCAGATTGAATTTTTAAATAGAACATCTTTTGCTGAGGTTTATTTCCTGTGAGAACAGTATGTTGACAAAGGAAAGGTTGAGTTTCTTTTTCCTTCGAAAAAATATCTTTCGTCTGCATCTCAAGAACAATAGGGGTTCAATAAACACAGAATTTATTTAACTTATTTTTCTTTTAATATTATAGTTCTCTATTTTAACTTGTGTTTTTTAAATGTTACATCTTGTCATCTTTATTTATTTATTACTATCAGAGAATTGGCATCCTTATTCTGTCATCGATTTTTGGTATTGTTCCTATACTGTATGAAATTTATTTCAATTTAAGTATACTTTAGGGATGTAATTTTTTTAATTATTTCACTAAGGGTCTGTTTGATAACCACTTCAGTGAAAACTATAAACATGTTATATAACAGTTTTCATTTTTTATTTTTTTAAAAAAAGTAATTTTCAAAATCATTCTTATTTTTTTAAAATAATAAACAGCCTTCAGGGTTTTTTAACCCTCCTTTCTCACTCCCTAATTTTACATTATCACACATACATTTCAATCTGGTCTTAAAATTCGGTATTTGGGACCTCCTAACTTGGAACTGACAGTCCGACTCTTGTTTTCACCTGCATGCCCAATTCGAGCCTTGGGACTTCCATAAGCATAATTCATTGTAACTCTGAAAAATGTTACTCTTTGTAACATGCACTTTCATTCTATGACCTCAAATTTAGAATTTGACACCGATAAAAACTTAATTTCCAAGTTTCACGTAAGATTGAAAATTCTTACCAAAAAACTTTTAAACAACTTTTAAATTTCCTTACTAAACAAGTTTATTATTTTCAAGGTCCCAATGCTCGGTTTCCCCTCTTCCCCAAATTGGCCTTTATAAAAATAAAATAAAAACTTTCCTGTTTTCAGTTTTATACAAATCAAAACTAAAAACCAAAAAAATGAAAACTAAAATGGTTTTCAAACAGGTCCAAAATTAAACATTATATCAATTTAACCTCCATGAATCAACCAAATCGGTAACGCCAAATCTAAATGACGGTTGCGACATTTTGAATTGCTTGATCCTTTTAAGGAAAAAGAATTAGAAACCTGTCTAAAATGGTGTTGGTCACTCTTCACCGAAGATAAATATGTTTTAATTCCCTAGGAATTGCAAACGTAGAAACCATGAGAATTGGAGTGGAGAAATCCTTTTATTTGCATCGAAATCTCCAAGGCTTTGCTTGTTTTCACAATCTTCAAATCATATAGTTAGAATTGCTGATGAAAGAGAACAAGGCCACGTAAAAAGAAATGGAACAGAGGCTAGAACCAAAACCAGGCTTGACATTTCCTTATCCATACCTAGATGGTGCATGTAAGAATCTCAAGGGCTAGCTCAAGTGGTAAGCCAAGTATTGAAAACAGATCAAATCTAATAAAGAAACTTTTGGGGATATCACTGATAATACTGTTTTGCTCATTAACATGTAGTTTACCAAGCACAATTGGTTATTCCAAAAGTCAACACATAACATTCTATTTACAAAGTGGATAGTATTTTAAGTACAATAGAAGATGCATACACACAATAAATATACTTGAGACACTAATGAGCAAACCCTTTCTCTCTAGTTTGGTGGTGGCAGGGTTCAGAATTCCCTCTCGGGGAACAGAATAGGAGCCAAAAGAGACCAGATGAACAGACCTGCAGTCGCCCAACTAGTCACAATCCTCACCCACACAGATGGCCACCCAACGTCAACCAACTTCCCGCTCTCCCCAACTGAGGTTGTCCACCCTGTCAGAAGCATTGCCGAGTACATACTAGCAAGAGAGAAGATGATGTGGAAAAATGAATATGAATATGATACTGGCTTTGCCTTCTCTTTTTCTTCATGTTCGTCTACCTTGTCCAATGGAAGCAGAGGCTTTCCAGCACCTTCACCAGGCAATAAATTTACAGAAAAAGGAATATTAGTAGTATAGCAAAACTAGATAGCCTATCAATGTTAATATTTTTGCCTTCAAAATTTTCTCATGTAACCAAACATCAAATACAATTGTTCAAGAAACAAAAACAAAATAATTGTAAGACAGTTTTAAGCACATTTTTCTCGGTTAGTATAGACAAATTGCATATCTTGAAACAAGAGTTTTAATGGTTCTGCCAAGAATTACCAGCACGAGGAGAACTTGGTGGGGAGAGGAGAGTTGTAGAAGATCCAGCACGAACAGCAGAATAAACCACAGAAAGAACAGTGGTTAGCAAACCAAGGGTAAGGGTCCCAGTGGAAACAGCTTTGGAATGTTTGTGAAGACCATTGCACTCATATTCCCTTGGTTCACTGGCAAGTGCACTGTAGCAAAGGTATGTGCAATACATAGATATAACTGACGCTGGCAAAATGCTGCCATTTACCTGTATAACAAAAAAATGATAACTAAGAAATGATAATACTGAATTATTACAAATGAACCTGCATAACATCAACATACCATTGCTACACATGTAAAACATCAGAGTATAAGTGTAAAAAGAACTATACCAATACAAAATATGTGCAACCAAGAAGCTAAGCAACATATACTCTTTTAAGCTAAGTGGAAGTACAGTTCTAGAATCTAGATTTATGGTGTGTTTACTAATCAAGAATTGGAATTCTCATCAAGAATTGAATTCCACCTATGAAGATTCCTGCGTTTACTTCACATCAATGAATTGAAAAATAGGTGGGGCCCAAACAAAATTAGGAATTGAATTCCTGATTTTGGAGGAATTCAATTCTTGGGTGGGAAGCGGCATTAGGAATGCATCTTTTTTACCCGTTATATCCTCACACAATTTTAAAATTTTAAAATTTGTCATCTACTTTAACCTAACAACGAGGACATTTTAGTAATTAGTACCACTCCTACCCCAATTCCATATGATTTAGTAAACAACTTCAATAGGAATCTGGAATCTAATTCTCCTCAATCCAACTCCTCCTCAATTCAATTCCTCCTAATCCAATTACGGATTAGTAAACATGCCATTAGTATTGAATACATATGCTGCTCTCAACAGAATACAGAGATAAATAGTTGACTGAACCAAGTTTATGAAAACCTCACTCATCACCTGCATTGCCTTATAACAGATGACCATAATCTGGAGAGCAATATACTTCTGGTTTAGCCCAAGAAGATAGTTAACTCATCTATACAAAGCATGAATCGATGTAATCCCAATTTAATATATCATTTTCAGTTTTAACTAGTCAGACTTTGCAATGTCCCATGGAAATAGAACATGATTTCCTCCTGATTCCTCCCTCTCTTCCTTGTTTGCCTCTTTCTTTGTCGTTGCCCAAAAAGAAAAGAAATAAAACAAGGGCTATATTTTTTTCCTGTGTGTGTTCTGCAACACAGGTCTATCACTGAATCTATAGCTAGTCTCTCTGCCCTCATAGAAGCAGTAAAAGATAAGCCAACAATCTCTTGGATTATAATCACCAATATCAGCCTTATACAACTTGTATTATCCCTATTCATTTTTTATTTCTTCTCGTTGTATCTTTGCAAACATGAGATACAATTATGGTGTTATTGTTTTCTTTTCCTTTTTTGGTAACTGATTATAATTGGCTATAAAGAAAGAAACATGAAATTTACAAACTTACAGCAGGATGCAGAGCGACTATGAGAAAAAGGAACACACAGATCAGAGTCATGACAATAAAGAAGGTGTTGAGCCCACAGTCATGTCCAGATGGCGTAAACCAATGGAAAAGAAGTCCAGAGAAGACGAATGTTGCCAGATAACAAACAAGAGAAACAACAAAAAGAGCAATGTACCTATATAAACGATGAAGATTCAAGTTAAAATCAATATAAGAATGTAGAAATGTGAAAATAAATAGTAGATACTTGAGGAAATAAACTAACCAGAACTGCTCATCATATCCAACCCATTTGTCATTCCACCCATGAACAAAATCCAACAAAAGTACAACTTGTACAAGGAGAAAAAATCCTGAGCCAAACTTTGAAATTGTCTCTGCAAACACGATATTTAACTGTCAATTTTAGTCACATAAATGAAAAGAGTTTCCAAAAATGTAATTAACAGAAGAACCTAAATTCAGAAATTAACATAAGAGACTTAAATAGTAATCCAAACTTCTCAGTTTCCTTGCATGACAAATCATGGCCACAAACCTTTTATAGCATCAGGATACTCTAATATAGCCCAGACACTGATGCCTTAGCTGCTTGACTATGCTCAAACCGAGGTACATTTTAATTCACTAAAAAAAAAATTAAGAGCAATATATATATATAGAACCCAAAAACGAATCATAATTCACAGATAGATGTAGAACAATGTTGGAGTGCTAACCTAGCTACTATTCTCTAGGTTCAACATATGTAAGCCCATAAGTAAGTTCTCCAATTTGTACAGCCTATTTTGATTTAGCAATAGAAAATTTTTCAGGAGTCAAAAAATAGTATAGAAAACATAAAAAGATGAGTGAATAATCTAAGATTACACAAAAACAGAAAATCACCACTATTATCATTCCGCTGAAATACACGAAGCGATCACAGAAAGAAATAGAAATAAGCAGATGACAAGGACATACTAGTTGTTACAGACTAGGTATTCTATTATGATAACTAAATAAACTGAACTCACAACAGTATGAAATACTGTTTTGATTGCAATAAGAATTTTCAAATGCAATAAGTGCTAAATCATTAAGAGTCTATCATTGATGTCAAAAAAAAATCATGTTGCATGTATGCAATACTATTCAGATGTGACAACATGAGATATACTAAGTATATTTACTTTGAAAAGAAAGCGCAATCATGACATTTCTTGTCTGTTCAAAATTTAAGAAATAATCAGATGATTGGTCTCTGCGGGCAGAGATTAGCAGTAACTAGGTCAAGAAAGGTCAACAAATGTACTGAAGTTTAGCATCTGATTTTTTTCTTAAATATGGTGCTTACCATAGAAGCTAACAATCTCATTTGGTATGAAAAACATGAAGATCACTAGAAGGCACCAGGATATAATTTTCATCATCCATCCACCATGGTGCAAACTATCACGGGGATCCTTCTGGCTTTTCACGCCAACCATCATAACAGCTAAAATGGTGAAGAAGAGAAAATTTCCCAAGCTAACACGAAGCACTGCATCTGTTTCAAACCACTCCCTGTTATGTGTCTGATTAAACTGAGTAATCCCTGCATCAATAACCAATCTGAGATCAATGTCATATGCAAGACCACATACCACTAAACCCAAGAACCAAAAAATCCTCTAGTTGTAGTCAAACTTCCATGGGAAATCAAAAAAATTTCATCCATTTAAAGACATTATGTTATTATGAGTTTCTTATAAAGCATTACCAAACATTCAAAACATCTGTACAGAGTACAGCAAGTATATCATAACACCACAGCCTAATATTTGGAATGATGGAAGAGGTGGCTTACAAGGAATCTTTTCCAAGAGGGGAGCTGCGACCTCACGGAGAATCCATGAGACGATCAGAGAAAGCGCAAAGAGCCCACAGTATGCAATCCTTGCAGACCGGCGGCTGATACTAGACACCACCGTCCGGCACGCATCGCAGGCGCAAGCAGCGCAGCACGACGCCAGGCACGAAGCTGCCCACATCTTCTTCTTTCACGCCTCACCCACCGATCACTCTTTAATAAGCAAATTAATCCTAAAAAATAAAAAAATCAAGACTTTATCATATGAAATACAAAACCCTGATGGAATTTTCAACTAAATACGAAAATTTTATATAAGTTTCAGGCCTTGAGCTTTATTCAAAGCCCTATTTGAGATTGCAGCTCAATTCAATAATTCAACAAAGAAATTATAAACCTATATTGCAAAAAAAACTAGAACCCTAGAAACAACATAAACAAAATGAGAAATTCGATCAGATTGAAAGAAACTTATACAAAACCCATGATGTAATTGATGAAATACATATTAATTGTTCCTGAAATTTGATCATACAATTCTAATAGTAAAGAATTAAGATCGACTACCTTCTGGAAATTGGAGAGCAAATAGCAAGAGAGCGAGGATTGATTAATGAAAGCAACAAAGACTTTTGCTTTTAGGTTCGGATTCGAATTTTCCACGGTTTTATTTGACCTTGTCTCAAGTCCAACTGAGTCGTCACGTTGGTCGGGTCGGGTTGGGTTTTTTCTCAGATATTTCCACAAAAGGCAAATTGACGGCTTTACTCCTGGCTCACCTAATTTAGGGAAATTGGCGGCTTTACCCCTGGCTCACTTAATTTATTCACTAATATCCTTATTTTGAAACCCAATCACTAATGCCCCTTATAAAAACTCCCTATTAACAGCCTATTGCCCATCCTTCACTTAGTTTTTTTTTTCTCAGTCGTTGTTCTTCCTCTTCCTCTTCTTCCTTCTCCCAAACCTCACAAAATCCACATCCTCCATAGAATCTCCCTAACTCTCTCCTCTTAGTTATATCTTAGTTATATCCAGCTCCACCATAGAATCTCCCTTCCCCTCCTCTCTTCTCTCTCTCGTTCACACCCACATCGGCGACAATCACTGTTACCTCCTCAGAAACCCTAACCCAATTCGGCGACGACCACCTTTCCACCTTCATCTCTCACCCTCTGTCACCTCTCTCAACCTCCATGCCTAGAGATGGCGTCTCAGGTAACCAGCTTGGCTTTTCTCCTGCACATTTGGGTTTTCTTCTCCTTGTTTCAATTTCATATATGGGTTTGGGTTTTTGGTGCTTGATGTGAGTTCAAGTCCCTCCAAGGCAAATTTGGGTGAGATTGTACAGAAATTTGTTGAAACATAATTATGGGTTTAATTTAAAATTTTACTCTCTCTATATTTTCAGCTTGTGTAGAGAATATTATTTCAGTGGGATTATACAAGAACTTTTTGAACCAAAATTTTGGGATTGTGCAACAAATATTTCTCAGTTTGTCTTCAGGAATATTATGCTTGAAGCTTGTCCAATCTACAATGATTTTGAAGATTTTCTTTTGCTTATTGAATTGGATTACTGAGTTAGGTTTTTATTCTGACAAAAAAACATAGTTATTTGGTTCAATGGTCTCTTGGTTCAATGATCTGAATTTGTTTGTTCTGTTTTGGGATGTGATTTTTGAATGAGCTATATAAATTGATTATGTCTTGAGGTGGAGGATATCTCCAAAAGTGACTGGAGTTTGTAAGTTTTATGAGAATGCCAATATTTTAACATAAGTTTAATACTGTAAAGTTGGCATATGTTGGATCTTGGTTTTCTCTATTTTTCGTAATTTAATCTTGGACTTGATTTTCTGTATCAAACTGTGACTTACTGGCATGGGTGTTTTGAGGATTGTGGTGCATTTTGAAGTCCATTGGCCGGCTAATAGGGCTAGGAGGTTATGCATATATGATGTATAAAATTTATCCTCCACAAGGTTATCCAAAAGTGGCTAAGGAATTTGGTATCACAATCTGATGTATAGATTTAGGAACACCATGCAATTGCACAACCTCCCTTAAATACAATTTGACTATGTTGGAAGCATCTGCAGTCTTCTTGCAAGCAATAAAATGTGTTATCTGGGAAAACCCGTCAACCACAACAAAAACAGAATCGACTCGTTGTTGTGTATGAGGGAGTCTCAGAACAAAATCCATAGAAAAATCTTGCCAAATATCATCAGGAATAGGGAGAGGCATATAAAGACCAGTATTTTGGAATGCCTTTTAGATACCTGACAAATGTAGCACTCACGCACAAGTGTGGAAAAAAATAACACTCCTCTATACATGCAATGGTTTTATCACGGCCAAAATGGCCACTTAGTCCACCCCATCATTAAAGAAGAAATAATAATGCACAATCGGTTGCCCTTAAATAAATACCCATCATTAACATGATAATCTGCCATCGGCTCATTGCGCACAAGCTTAGCCCAAATTTTCTAAAAATCCTCATCAGTCTCATACAGTTTTCCTTTAGAAATTTGAAACCCACAACTTCTTGAGCCAAAGTAACAAGCAAAGTTGCTCGACAACTCAGTGCATCTGCTACACGGTTAAGAACTCCAGATTTATGTTTAATAACAAATGGAAATTTCTGCAGAAAAGTAGCCCACCTGACATGCATCTTATTCACACTCTTCGGCTGTTGATAAATTTCAGGGCTTGGTAGTCAGTGTAAAGCACAAAGTCCTGTTGCACTAGATAATGTTCCCACTGTTTCAAAACTCGAACAACTGCATAAAACTTCTTGTCATAAGTGCTTCATTTTTGGCGTGCTTCACTAAGTTTTTCTAAGTAAAATGCAACCGATCTCTTTTCTTGAGACAAAATAGCTCCTACACTCACTCCACTCGCATCACATTCGACCTCGAATATCTTCTCAAAGTTTGGAAGAACTAGAACTGGTGTTGTGCTCAACTTTTCTTTAATAAGGGCCAATCTTTGGTCTTGCTCTTCAGCCCAATTAAATTTTCCACGATTCAGGCACTCAGTAATTGGTGCGGTCAGGATACTGAAGTGGCGAACAAAGCGCCTGTAAAAGGTTGCAAGACCATGTAAACTCCTCACATCACTGGCTGTTTTTGGGGTAGACCACTCCCAAATGGCTCGCACCTTATCTTTATCCATGTGGATACCATCCTCACTAACAACCTAACTCAAAAAAAGTAACTTGTTCGTGACGAAAATACACTTTTTTAGGTTAATAAACAACTTGTTCTCTTGCATAACCTTCAAAACTTCCTTTAAATGTATCAGATGCTCTTCCTTAGTTTTGCTGTAAATTAGAATGTCATCAAAATAAACTACAACAAATGAACCAATAAAGGGACGCAAAACTTGATTCATAAGTCTCATAAATGTTCTCGGTGCGTTTGACAACCCAAACGACATCATCAACCATTCGTACAATCCATCCTTGCTCTTAAAAGCTGTCTTCCACTCATCTCTAGGTTTAATCTGAATCTGGTGATACCCACTCCTCAAATCAATTTTGGAAAATACTTTAGAGCCTTCCAAAACATCCAACATGTTCTCCAGGTGTGGAATTGAAAATCTGTATTTGATGGTGATTTTGTTGATTGCACGGCTATCAATACACATGCGCCATGTACTGTCCTTCTTCGATACCAACAATACTAGAACTGCACACAGACTCATACTCTCTCGAATAAACCCCTTTTGCAGCAAATCTTCTATCTTTTCTTTGAGAATCTCATTCTCCTTAGGGCTCATACGATAGTAGGATAAATTGAGAAGACTAGCTCCATGCACCAAATAAATTTGATGTATGTCTCTCATGGGTGGTAGCTCATTAAGTAAATCATCTGAAATCAACACTTGAAAATCAATTAAATTTTCTTTACCTCTCTAGGGCAAGACACACCCTCTGGCAGGACAGCCAACAACCCCTTCACATACACAGGGTACACGACATCAGTTCTTTTAATATCTTCCTCAAACTCTTGCTCACTGTTCGACATCACTAGAAATCTCAAGTTATTTGGTTTCTCTAATTTTCCAGATTCACTGACAGGAGCCATAGCAATCTTGTGGGAACCCCAATTGAACCAATACACATTATCACATCCTTTATGTGTAGCATCTGTATCATACTGCCAAGGATGCCCTAGTAATACATGACTAGTATCCATATCGATCACGTCACATGAAACTTCATGTTTATAATGTACGCCAATGGAGATAGGAACTTTGCATACTTCTATCACCTGAACCACAGGTCCTTTCTTTACCCACCTCAATGCATACGGAGACTCATGCTTCTGTGTTGGGAGCTGTAAATAATCAACCAATTTCTTGGACACAAGATTCTCGCAACTGCCACTATCCACAATCACACTGCAACTTTATTGTCAATGGTGCAAAGTGAACGGAAAATCCTGTTGTGTTGCCCCACCTCCTGTTTTGGGGATAAGAAGACTCTCTGCAACACTAAATTCACCATCTCATCACAATCCTCATTTGCAAATTATGCTCCTCCATAATCTGCATCAAAATTACCGTCCTCGTCTCCATCTTTAGTCGCCTTAGCTAGATTGACCTGTTTGTCATGGGTTGGTGTTCGGTTCATTTTTACACATGATTTTTCATGTCATTCACCTATTATTTTGAGTTAGTTCTTGACATTTTATAGCTTTTTACTTCCTTTTTGTGTTTTCTTAGATTTTACCTTGGTTGGGATGAAAATGAGCTAAAAGTGCATTATTAGTTATAAATTCTGTTTATGTTCATTTTCGTAGGTCAACTTCTTGGCCTGGGATCAACATGCTCTGGTGCTCGGATGAGGTCATGATCTTCATGAGACTTGTTCCAATGGATGTTAACTACAACATATCCAAATTTGAGCTCCATTGGACAAGTCTTGCCTATCCAACCAATCCAGCATGTCACCACAGTTCTGGAAATCCGGAATTGTCCAGCTTTTACCTCCATTGTGCCATCTTGATTATTCTTGTTACCATAACACTTGGTAACAAGAATTTACCTTGGTAGATGAGATATTTTCTGAAGCATTTGGCATCTTTGTGAGGACAAGGCTTCATCATTTGCAAGGGGACAAGAAGACAATGGGTGAAGACTTTGGCAATACAATATTAAAAGTAAAAGCTGGAAAGGAGGAGAGAGGGAAGCAAAGGGAATGGCAATCTGACTTGGATGAGCTTTTGAACGTGGGAAACAATTCCAATTGGGGGATTCTACAACTTGGGAGCAGATTTTGGAGCTGGAGATGAAGCTTGGAGCTAGGGAGCTCAAGGAGGAAGACAAGGGCAACAAAGCAAAGAGTGGAAGAGATTTCCACCATTGAAGACCTTGAGCTCCCATGTTCACAAAATCTGTAACTTCTTTCTAATTTGTTTTGAGTTTGTATTTGGAATAAGTATGAGCAACTAAACTCCATAGCTAGGGCTTAGGTTGAAGCCCTAAACATGATTACCTTATTGTTTTGATGCTTGAGTGTATGAATTTCTGGATATTGTTGATGAATTCCTATTCACTAAAATAATCTATCCTTGATGTATATTCTTCTTTGATTGATCACCTTTGAAAGCATGCTTCTTGAGGTTGTTGGGATTGTGTGTATCTTCATGTTTTCCTAAGCAATAGATGGATGGAGTAAGAACCATCCATGTGAATTGGTTTCTTGAATACCTAATGTAAACACCATGCTATTAGGATTCTTGTGATGTTCATATTCTCTTTGAACTTAATGGGTTTTTCTTGTAATTGAATCAAAGTACTAAGCATACCTAGATTCGATTATAGGGAAGGCACAAGTATTGTAGCACTCGTACTGCACTTTACGTATATTAGAGAGAATCAATGCGTCTTGAGCCACTCGTACTGGTCTTGATTGCGAACATCTTCATCAACACGTTTAGAGTTCATCACTTGAGTATTCATGAACTTGGGTAGAATTGTTTAGGGTGGATTCCGAAACCCTAGTGTTTGTTACATTTTACTCTCACATTTTGATAATTCATCTCTGCCATTCTCATTTAAATTCGAAGTCCATTTACTTACATGCAATAGAAATAGGTCACTTGAACCAAATCAAAACCCCCCCCCCCCCCAAAATGTGTGTGTGAGTTGTGTGTTCGACACGTTATGTGTCTTTGTTACTGAATTTTGTTTGTTTCCGTAATTGTTTTGGACTTTTGGTCCGCGATGTGTTCTTGCATTTTCTGTGCTGAATCCAACCGTATAAAGAACGTGATTTTTGGACAAACGGTTGGAAAGTTATAGGCAAAACACTGGACAGAGGTCGAAACTGGAAAAATAGAGAAACGATTCTGCCAAAAAACGACCGGTCGCTACTGTTCAGGAGACCGGTCGTCACTGTTCACGACCGGTCGCACTGTTCATTTTTCACTGTTTACGGCACTGTTCACAGGTGATAAAGTGGTGATAAAATGGTGATAGAAAATGCTGTTTGTGTTTTTCTTTAGTTTTCTTGTTTTGTTTCTTTTCTTTTACACTTCTTTACTCATTTTTAGTTTCCATTTTGCATTTGTGCATTTGTGATGTGTCAATTAAGTGTTCTTTGCATACTCAAATTAGAACTTATAGGAAGCCGACAAGTTCTTCGTGGGATCGACCCCGTACTTACATAATCTATACTTCTTTAGATTCGTGCACTTGCGGGTATTTTTAATTGGTTGTTTGCACATTAATTTGTGTCCTTTTAGGAATGCAACAGTTGGCCACTCATTGGAGCGATGCCCTGATTTGGAACACTGTAACAAATATCATTCGTCGCCCTAGCATATAGATTGCTCCTCTTGTTGCAATATGTTCCCCAATTTTCTATTACTACCTTCGTTGCGTGGGGTAGGGCTCGTCAATGGGCCGGGCCGGGCCAGCCTGGCCCAAATTTAATGGGCTTGGGCTGGGCTGGGTTGGGCTGGGCTGGATCGAGCCGGGCTTTAAAGAGGAGAGAGAAAATATCGAGCTGGGTCGGCCCGGGTTTTTTTAGAAAATTCAAAGCCCAAGCCCATCTCATGGGCCGAGCTTGAAAAAGCCCATCGGGCCGAAATGGGCCTAAAAAATAATAAGTGTAAAAAAAAAAAATTTATAAGGATGGTATGAATAAATATGCAAATGTTTGGTGATGTGTTAAAGAAAAGTATGATTATGTTTGGTGATATGATATGTTGTTCGTCTTATTATATATATATATATATAATTGTTGTATTAATAAATGACACAAATTAATGTGCTAATCATCCAATTATAAATTAGGAATGAGTAGAATTCAATAGAAACACAATTTTTCAAACAAGTAACACACACACACAAAAATGAAAGAGGGGTATTTGTCATTCAAGTGATGTAATCATAATCCTAAACCCTTATTTATACATAATTATATATGTATGCAGGCTTAACGGGCCAGGCTTTTGTGGGCGGGCCGGGCCGGGTCGGGCTTTCATGGGCTTAATCGGGCTGGGGCTATGGGCCGGGTCGGGCTTCAAACACCCAAGCCCAAGCAGGCTGGGCCCTCTCAAAGCCCATAACGGGCCGAGCCAGGCTTTTTTTCGATGGGCCGGGCGGGCCCCCGTAGGCCCATGAGCCCGCGGACCAAATGATGAGGCCTAGCATGGGGTAAAATTCTTTTGCTTATTATTCTTATCACTTTCCCTAGGAACCTGCTCCACACCCTTATTTTTCTACATGGATGGAGGAGAGGATTCATAACTGCTCTTCTTGATATCACTAGTGCTCGACCCAATACGCTTATCTTACTCTAGAAATTCAGCCTTCAATGTCATATTTTGTGCCTCATGAACTGTCCACAAAGTCTGAAGCCCAATTTTGTCATGCAAAAAACTTCTTAACCCAGTGATATACTTAGCGACCATCTAACCATCTGTTTCCTCCAAATTATTGCGCTAAGCCAAACCCAAAAATTCATCTGTATACTTAGAAACGGTCTGATTGCCTTGGTGACAATTATGGTAGAGCCGATACAGGTACTGCTCATAATTGGCAAGTAGGAATCTCCCCATCATTAGTTGCTTCATACGGTACCAAGTCTTCACTGCTTGCTTACCCTACCGTTGCCGTGATTTTTGAAGCTAGTCCCACCATACAGCCATACTACCCTTCAGATGAAAGGCAGCCATCTTTACCATCTTCGTCTCTAGAACCTCCATAATTTCGAAGAAACGCTCCACCTTTACCAACCAGTCAAGAAAGTCTTCAATTTGTAGGTGGCCATTAAAGTATGGAATATCAACCTTAATTCGAAAATCGTCCATGTATTGGTTACGATTATTCTGATTAGGTGCGATCAGGGGGGGGGGGGGGCTATTCCTGTAGTTCTTCTTCAGACTCGTCGTCACTCTCAACAATAGGACGTTGTATGCGAGCACCTCCATTAGGTCGCAGTGGAGAGTTTTGGTTGGTCTCAAACTTGGCACGAGTAACAACTTCCCCTGTGCCACGTGTCTTATCACCTCCATCTTGGTTGTTCACCGGGCCGGCCATACCTGTTTTGATGCCAACTGATGCAGCGTGACAATTGATTGGCTAAAACCTTAGATTAAAACATGTAACTCTGGAATCCACCAGAAAATATGAGAGAACCTCAGGTTTATTTGATAAATTGGAATAACAAAACATGACCCTAACCACGGTTTAGGTATGTTTAAATATACCTAGAAACCCTAGGAATAAGAAAGGAATTAAAATAGGAAAATGACAAAGTTTTCAAAAATTGTAAAACCTTTAAAACTAAATTTCGGGCTAGTAAACGATCTCGGATGCCGGAAAAGCCCATATGTCATGGTGAAGAGATGAGTTTTACTCGTGACGCTGTTCTCTTCGAATTGACAGGTCATATGCCAAATTCTGAGCTCATAGCCCAAATCTGCAGCTTACCCGATTTGTCTTTGCCCGCATTGCTGCAGCTCCTCTTCAATTGCTTCCACCATCTGTTCTACATCAATAAGTCCACTAGAGCGTTTTGAATAAAAAGATAAAAAGCCCATTGTGGTGATTTCTTCTGAGCCATGTTTAGATTGAAGTTCCCCATCACCCATTTTAGTATATATTCTCAATCAAATCTTTTTCCCAAAACCCGCTCTCTAACGCCGCTCATGTTCTCTAAATTTGATTTTACGTCATTTTTTACGGAGATTGCTGTAAATCACCAAATTGTTCTTTGGTAGGGTTGTTGTTTTCGTTTATTTGTTCACTCTTATGTGCAGATAAATCGTTGGAAATCATATTTTCCCCAGATCTATTATAGATGCGGTGGTGGGTGTGGCCGCAACAGTGCTTCTTCAAGTGGCGGTGGTAAGGTTCGTTTAGACTCATGAGTTATTTTAGGATTTCGATTATGTTAAATTTATGGACTTTCCTTTGATTGTATCGTTGAAGTTTATCTAATAAAATTTCTCAATGATGAAAAAACAAAACGTACCTCTAACTCAAATTGCATGTATATTCATGTGATTTCAATTTTAAAATTTTGCCAATTTTATTGGACTACACCTCATAGGTAAGAAACCAAAACGCACCGTTTAAGGTACTGACTAACGCCTAACGCCCTCTACGATAATTAACGGCCCTTGAGCGCGTAGAAAAGACACAAAACGAGTGACACCTGCGCACGCAATCAGCATATTTATTCTATTTGTGGTCAAAACACCGTGGACCGGACGGCCACTTCCTCCTCATCTCTTCTCCAAACTTCAAACCGAAACATCATATAAAGAAGGAGAAGAAGCAGGAGACACAGACCCCAAAAGAAACGAGAAGAAACGAAACGAAAAGAAAAGAAAAAAAAAAAAAGAAGACCAAACGTAGAATACCCATCAAGCTCCTTTTGATCCAATCGAATTTTGCCTCATCTGTAAGTTTCCCACATCTTTTCCTTTTTCATTTCCCTTCAGATCTGAGCTACTGCTTTTATATGGGTTGTGTTTTGTTATTCAATTTTTTTCCTTCTTGTTTCTTTGTATTTGTTGTTTTTATGGATATGGGTTTTACGAGAATGACATGATTTGGATTGTTTTGGGTTATAAATGTGAAATGGGGTTTTTCATGTGAGATATTAGAATTGTATCATCAGGATACGTGAAAGGGAAAGGAGATCTGGATTAGGTTCTATGAGAAAAGCTTAGGTAGAAGGTCAATTCTTGATTTGGATTGAACCCATTTGAGAAGGATAGCTGAATTATTGATAATCTACTGAAAAAAGAAAAAGAAATGATAAATGCCCCCATGGTTATAGCTTTTAAATTATTTTTCTAATTCCTTCAGAGCACTGATAATGCTGCACCTTCTATGTTTTGCGGTACGATCTGCTAGGATCTCACAGAACACAGTAAATTGGCTAATTTTTTCTGAATGTCAAGAAATGTGTGATGTGTGTAGTTTGATGGTGACAATGAGCTTTAGTGCATGGTGCTGCTATGAATATATTTTGTTTATTTTTAACTTTTTGTCTAGGCACTGTATATTTTTCACGGATTTGAGTTCTAATTTTATACTGGGATGAATCTGCCTTTTTTCATTATATTGTTTTCCTCATAATGTATATTATTGATATAGTTATAATGTTAATCATGATAGAACTAATATCTAGTAAATTAAGAATGATAACCAGGTTGTGTAGTGATGAAGGGCTGGTGATTTGTGGATTTGATTTCGTATGAAATCCTTCAAAATACACACACACACATATATATATATATATAATTTTTTTTAAATGGCCTTTAAAATATATACGATTGACAACTTTTTTCTTGTGTCATATACATCATCAGTGGTTGATACCTTCCTGGTCCTGTTTGAGTTGACAGTGCATGTTCATTTGTGTGTAGTAATTATTGCTTATCGGATATATTCTTACTGGGTATACTTGGGGATTTGAAGTGGGGTTACTGGGATTTTTTATTGAGTTTAACTTATCAAATTTGGATTGGTATTATAATAATAATATTAATTTTCTGATTTGAGACATAATTTCTTTAATTAAAAAAAGAAAAAGAAAAACTACAGAACAGCCAGCCACTGTGCAACAAAGAGACATTAGCTTATCTTGTTTACTCAATAAGCTAAACGGTAGGGAATCACTTTTAGGGTCTTGCTTGAAAGCAGGCTTGCTTGGTAGTTGGGTTAGCATTCACTTAGAAGGAGACAAATAGGCTTGATTTTGTGGTAACTAAATAGACTAAGGAGCTGCTTTGACAATTATAATGAATTGAACTCACTTTTATGTTGCAAACAAACCTTAAGAAATTTCGACTATAGTTGGAGAAAATTTCAGAAGAGTATTTGATTCTCATGGTAAGACTACGTATGCTTTTAAAAATCGCTTCAATTTTGGTTATGCAATGGGGCAGTCAATTTTTTTTTTATGCTTCTTCCTGCATACAGTGTTGCATCTTCATTTTTCAGAAGTTTATTATAGTTAAGGTGCCTTTGAACAGTAGAAACTCATACTCATGTAACTAGCCATTATTTCAAGTTAATATTCTTTCCAGAACTTGGTTCTTATTTTTGGTAGGGTTTAGTTTGGGTTTTAGTTCTAATTCTATTTTCATGCTGAGCCAAACGTTTTGCTCTTGCAAATATTAAGATGCCAAGCTTCCATCCATCCGTAAAGTTTTGAACTTTTATGGACATGCTAGGAGAGTAGTCATTCTTGAGCATGGGTGCTTTTATCTTCTTGCATTGGACCTTGTCAGGTCTAAATTTCTTATTTTGGTAGATGTATGTGTGCTGTATTGTTCACATTTCTGGTGTACATAATCAAATTGGCATTGCCCTTCCTGATCTCTTGCATTATTCTTAGTCAAGAAGAACATATTAGAAGCTATTATGAATGTATTCCGTGGGTTCTTGGAGGATTTCAGTAAAGTTGGAGAAAAGCAAGTTTCATTGTAAAATTTATGACATTTGCTACTTGTAATTTTCCTTGAAAGTTCGCCTTTAGTGCATGTGCTAGTCAGTATGCTTTTGCAAAAATTTTGTTGCCTCACACGTTGCAAGATGTTGACTTGCATGAGAACTGTAGCTTGCTTTCTAGTGCATTTTCCAGAAGTATGGTTCTCATTTTGCAGTTGCAGTTTTCAAGGAGAACCACTTTTTGTTAAGGCTTAAAATCATCATTTTGTTGAGCCAATATGATCTTTCATTGTGTTTCAGTTCGCTACTAGCCAATAGGCTATTTTATGGAAAATTAGGACTAATTCGAGGGAAATTTTCCAAGAACAAACTCACGAATTCTATTGGAAAGTATTTGTTAATGCTACAGGTCCTTCATTATATTATTGTCTCCAGAAAAATGTATCGCATTATAAACTTGCTTGAAGGCGGAATTATTTATATTTCAGTTTTTAAATTGAGGTCAGATGTTGTTCTTCAGGATGTCTATCTGGGGACTTAAAGCATTCTTTGTATTGCAAGTCTTTTTCAATGCTTTCTGGCAGATGCTTCTCCAGAAAGCACTACAAAGTGCTATTAGAACCCAGAAGCACTTTTCAAGAGTGTTTTAGCCCTCCCATAAGCATTTCCAATCAGAACGTGTTGCTTGTTATTTTTGTTTATACCCTTTTTATAGAATTTATATATATATATATATATATATATATTATATTTTACCATTCTAACTAAGATTTGGTTTTGGATGATGGTTGAACCTTTTTATCTTGTGCTAGAGGTTGTGAATTCAAGCTACATGATGTGCAATTTTTTTAAAATTCATACTTCTCGACCTTTCAAACCTGAATAGTGCTTGAACTCAGCCTGCCTGATGGGCTGAGTTTGAACCCTTTGGGCTAGGCTCATTTTTGCTGGGCTGAGCCTCAGCTAGTCCACCCAATTGACATCCTTGATTGTACATAAATAATGTTGGTCTGTCAATGGTACTATACCATTTGATTTATGATTTAGTAGCTTAATCCCTTTGTTTAGTTCGTCTTCGTGGCATAAAATTCAGTAATTTGTTTTCAGCATTTGTTAAAACTTGTTTCTTGTTGGCGTTTCTCTCATCCAAAGAATAGTTTGATAATTTCACTGTATTGACTTTTTTGGCTACACCCTTCTTCAAGTATGAATGTGACTGTTGATTATAACTGAAGACAAATTTGTTTATGATTAGTTGTGCTAGTATGGTCATGTTTTCCTTAACTGTACCCCCTTTATCTCTGCGTTTAACTGTGTCCTCGATCTGTGTAACCTTGCTTGTAATATCAATGAATCTGTGAACACTTTCTCCTAATGATGAAAATTTGGCTTTCTTACCTGTCATCATGACCACAAGTTTGTGCAAACTTCAGGTAGTCTGAGCAAGGCCAGTACATATTATACCATGGTTCTCGACAGCATTTTGTCTTCTCCTGTTCGGAAGTCAGCATCATTCAGAAAGCAATTCTCACAAAATGAGTTGGGTAGCTGGTCGACTCTATTTCAGCGGCACCGCTTCCTCTTAACGGCCCTAGCACTCCTGACTTTCCTCTGCACTGTTTATCTTTACTTTGCTGTCACTTTAGGAGCCAGTCCAACATGTTCTGGGTTGAGTGGAACTCAAAAAGCATTGTGTCGTTTGGAGCATGCAAAGACTTCAGTGGCCCATGGAAAATTGAAAATTCTTTAGCATGTAGATGATACTGATTTTCCTAAGTTTCTTTTTTCTTGGGTTCCTTTGATTAGAGTGGATTGCCAATTTAAATCATACTACTAAATTGTAGTGGGTTTTATATTTGTTCGTGAACTGATTGATTGGGTCATATATGCATAATATTTGTAGTATGGAAACACTGGTTTTACCATAATGATTATTTTTATTCAAAGAAACTAAAGCATGGTGTTATCAGATTATCTGCTTCGCTTGAAAGTCTATTTCTGTAAAGGAATGTGAGCTGGACTGGAACCATGTTTTTTCATAGGAGCTGTGTGGGGCTAGCAGAGATAAGAGTAAGAGGCTTGTAAGTACAGCTATTTTAATATTATTATATATAGTAAGGGGCTTGTAACTCGAGTCGTTTTTAGTTTTAGTTTTCATTATATTATACATGTATGTTGAATTATATATACATTTCTATCTTTTATATCAAAATTTTATTTACATTAGTTGTGTTGTGTTCCAACTCTAGTTCAAAATTGTACAAAGAATGTCAAGTTTATTGCCCTTTTTAACCTCTTGTATATTTGAAGAGACTTGTCAATTGACAACAAGAAAGTACTAATGATATTACAGTTAACATTATAATTAGCGACCATAACATTGTAGCAACTCTCTGTGCCTTCCGTATTTTTATTGAGTAAAGATAACAAGATTTGTATTAGATCCTCGGTTCTTCAACTGTTGGTGATATTGGAATTCTTTCTATGATTACAACCAATTTGTCATACATTTTATGGTACGAAATAAATATAGAGAGGCGCTTTATGCATATCAAGTACTAGAAAATCAATCACATGATGTATATTGAAGTACTGATGGAGTTTCATAACTGTCCTAGAGTTGTGAATGACTTAAAATGTGGGGACCAAATTGATAAATCTAGAATCTCATGAACCAATTATATGTTTCACGTTAAAACATAAGCTAACGGAACGGGGACAAGCCCAGTTGAAAAGGGTCTTGACTTGCAGACAAGAGGTCTCAGGTTCGAATCCCCATGACACTTACTTGTGTGTGTAAGAGAAATCCCCCTCACCTTTAGTTTAGACTATACCTTGTACTAAAAAAAAGGTTAAAACATAAAGACCAAAATTGTAGTTCAATCATTCTTGAAACAAAAAAAATTGCTTCCTTACTCTTTATTTTTCATATGTTTGCTGCTATCTTGCCATTATTGATTCCCTTAAATTTACAAATTTCACATCGTTTGAAGACTAGTATCAATCTTCACCGTCACTTTTATACACATACGAGACTGTTTTACATGGTTTTAGTGTTGTTATATCACTAGAAGAACTAGATACTTTAAAGAAGTACCAAGGATTTGTATTAGCTGATTGTGGTCAAATTACAACATCGTTAAGCACCTATACACCTGAATTTTTCTCCTTAAGTGCACCTACCGGGCTATGGAACATCTCTCGTTACGGTGAAGATACTATTATCGGTATCATAGATTCTGGAGTGGGGCATGAAAGCCCAAGCTTTGAAGATCATACAAATATGAGTAAATGGAAGGGTTCATGTGAGGAAGGGGAAGAATTTAAGTCCTCAATGTGTAACCTAAAGCTTATAGGAGCCAGGTACTTTAATGGCGGTTTGCTAAACCACAATAGCAGCTTTGAAATAAAAATGAATTCTTCTAGAGACACAATGGGCCATGGGACATTTGTTTCCACCATTGTTGCGGGGAAATTTGTAGATGGGAGTGTCGTATTTTGATTATGCTAAAGGAACAACAAAAGGTGTTGCACCACATGCAAAGATTGCTATTTACAAGGTAATTTGGGTTGACACCATTACTAATATAGATTTAATGGCTGCAATGGAACAAGCCATAATGGATGGTGTTGATGTGATTTGCCTCTCTATTGTTGACTTTCAGAAACCGATGTATTCTGATGCTGTTGCAAGATCATCATTTTCTGCTATGGAAAAATACATAGTTGTTGTATGTGCAGCAGAAAATAATGGGCCAAGTATAGGGACCATGCGTAATGGATTTCCGCGGGTTATAACTGTTGGTGATTGTTGGTTTTCTGGAGTACTAACTCTAGGAAATGGTTTCAGAATCATTGGATGGTCTACATTTCCAGGATCCGTTCGGATAAAAAACTTACTTCTAATATATGAAGAAACCCTATCAGCATGTAATTCGTCTCAATTATTATATGGAAAATCTAATTGAATCATCTTATGTGAATTAGGATCGACTCATGATCAAATATCTACTATCACCTCTTCAACAATTAAAGGAGCTATACTTGTTGCATACAAATTTAATTCAACAGACACTCCATGTCCTTGTATTATCATCAAAGCAAAAGGGTCATTAAAGGTGCTAAATTATATGAAATCAACCAATGAACCTTTTGCTACAATGGAGTTCCAGCAGACAATTATAATATAGATAATGCACCTAGTATGTATGAATTTTCTTCAAGAGGTTCTTCAAAAAGCTATTCAGGCATTTTGAAGCTGGATATAATCCCACTAGGGCTACTAATTGTAGGTGGTTGGAGTCCGGATAATCGAGGAGATTATTGCAGAAATTTTACTCTGCAGAAGAAACACTACAATTTGTCATCTGAAACATCTATAGCTTGCCCTTTGATCAGTGCATAATTGTATATCATTTCGTACCCTTATAGCATATGATTTGGTTATGTTTTTTAGTTAAACTAATGTTTTTAATCTCTTTTATGTTTGTCATTCAATTAATTGAGCTTTGGGTAGTATTGGTGGCTTTGGATAGAAAAAAATGTAAAATGGGGCAAAAACGTGCAAAACTGGAGACTGAGTTAGCAACTTGTTTCAGACCTAACATCTTCATCTGACCTTGGATTGGCCCAAATGATATGTGGCTGGAAAGATGACATTCTGGACTTCAAGTTAGAAGGCTCAAAGTAATCATTTGTTGAAGGGAAACCCAAGTTATGAGCCCACAACATTGTTGGTCATTCTAACCTAAACATGAGCTAATTGTTGCTTGGTCATGCTGAGTTATGCATTAGCTATTGTTTTTTCTAGTGGGATTTGTTAGTGAGTAGAGATCATGAAGTGCAACATCCAAATAAGAAAAGAAACAGATTTTCAATAACATTGGTGTGTTAGGTAAAGTTAGTGAAATTGGTTTTGTTGGTAGAGGCAATATCCAATTCAAATTTCCCCTTTCCTTCTCCGTATAAATACCACTTCCATTCCACACCAAAATGAAAAACCACGTCCAGGGATTCACACTCCCATCATTCATCAACCACATCCAAGGCTTTACACTCCCACAATTCATCCATTCTTCACACTCCCATCATTCATTCAGAAATCACCCTCAAACACTCCCACAACCCCAAACACTCCAAAAATCAACCCAAAACTCTAAACAGGCCCAACTCACCAAAAATGTCCCAGCAATACTCTATGTTATTTCCCTACGAATTTCCTTTCTCAGCCATCACCACTCATCCAAACTCATCCCAAATCACCTCATTAACCTTCATATATCTTTCTAGACGTAGAGAAGCTCTTAGAGAAGCATTGGACACCACAAGAACTTTAGAAAATGGTTTTTCTATTTTTATTGTATTCATTATGTTTTGTCAATTATGTTTATGTTAGTTTGGCATAATGAGTAGCTAAATTCATATCTAGGGTTTCAATGTAACCTAACATGAATATTCTGGGTTTATAAGTTTCAAGTTTTAAGTTTTAAGTTTGATTCAAGATTCTGGTTCTTATTCATTATGCTTATAAATTAATATGCTTGTTTGAATGATTGATCACCATTAAAACTTGTATGTTAACTATCTTGGTTGGAACTAGGAGTAGACACTATGAACCTTAATTCGAATTGAACTATGAATAGGAAGAATATGTATGGACATTCGACAACAGGGATTAAATACATGCTTGGTTGTTTAAAAAATTCTTCTATGCTTAATGGATTTATAATGCTTGATTTAGGTTTGACAAAAAGGAATTAATTAGGGAATTAGGAATACAAGGTTAGGACCAAACACCATGGCTTAATCATACTTTAGCTAGAATCAATCTTTGAATCTAAATTAGACTTGTCACTTGAATCCTTATAACCTAGAATTGGATTGTTATGGTGAATCAAATACCCTAGCCTCCAAATTTGTTTTCCAACCTTTAAGACCACTTTTTGTTACACTTGTTTACTTTGCTTCTGTTTGCAATTTCGTTTTACTATTAATTTGTTTTCACAATTATAATCACTCTCACTTTAAATTCTGTTTTAAATTCAACTTCCTGTTTTTCTTGAATTGGGTAATCTATGTACGTAAACTAAGTTTAACTTCTCAGTCTTCGTGGGTACAACCTCGTACTTGTCTTGCTATACTACTAATTAGCACATACAATTTTGAGTTAACACCCTCATGTTGCAGGGGTGGCTACACTTATGCTAAGAGCACACCCAAAATGGAGTCTTGCTGCTATTAGGTCAGCCATCATAACCACTGCAAATTATTTAGATAATAATTTTAGCCCGATTTTAGATAGTGATCTTCAACTCGCTTCACCTCTAGCAATGGGAGCAGATCATATTTGAAAGGGTTGTAACCAATGTAGGAAATGACAATACAACTTATAAGGTTATTGTGACAGAACCAAACAATTCTGAAGTTATAGTGTCCCAAAATACGCTAGTGTTTACAAAGAAAAATGAGAAGCAATATTACACCGTTAATATTACTTATAAAGTGATAAACACATAATTATTACATATGTTATCCCTAAATTTAAATTTTTAGTGCCTTATTTAAATTCATTTTATTATTTTTATTCAGTTTTCTATTTTTATGTACATCTTTCATAAGTGCAGCCATCACCAGAGAAAAATAAGCAAGCTTATGCTTGAGGTGTTGCCCAGTCTAGAAAAGAAGAAGCAATAACCAGCAGATATTGAAAATAAAGCCTGGAGTGCCGCACCAAGCTTTTAAGCAAGCTAATGGATTGAACAAATGAATAAGAAAATGGGATGTAGCCAATAAAGAAGAGTATGCAACACTATAGTGGGAATTGTATAGACAAAGGCAATTGGAAGATAATAAACAAATGTATCGCTATCTGATTGTGGGCTAGCGGCAAGTGGTGAGAATTTATTTATTCATGACAAAATACAATTGATGCAACAAATAGCAGCTCCCATTCCTATAACTAGAGCATTGCTTCAGATGGAAAATCACACCAAGCTCCACAACTTCTTGAGCTTTCTCTCCTTCCTCCATCTCTAAATTTTTGTTTTAGTTTTATTTTATGGGAAACTACATCTCTAGCTAAGGCTAGGGAGAAAGCTTTTAATATGAGTGTGTAATTTTTATTAGTTTGATCCAAACTAAAGTTTTAATGTGAATTTGTAGTTTTCTTTTTAATTAATTGATGAATGTTTGATAATCTATTTCATGGGTTCAATCATGTTTTTACCATTGTGTAGTAAAAACTTTCACACTTTTAAAAGAGGAGAGAATTACTAAGATTAATAGAATTTCGATGAAGATTATTTTTTGATAGTTTGTTGCCAATGGTACAAGTTATGCTTAGAATACTTCTAAAGGAAATTAAAAAGAGCTTTAATTATTTTAAACAACTACAATGGAAAATATTTTGTAGATCAAATTAATGAGAGTTGCATGTTTATGTTAAAAATGGAACCCCAATGCCTTAGTGTTTTAATCAATTAAATTTTCTTTAAACCAAATATTGCTTAAATCTACTTCTCTATCTTAATTGTTCTGTTTTAGCTCTGTTTCAACTTTCGAGCTACATTGCTATATGATACCTCCCCTTGGGTTTTGCAAGCGAACATAAAAGAAATGAGAAATGTGAAGTTTCATTTGGTTCACTTGTTTGGTTCGAGGAAAATGGAGTGCACACTGTGAGAAATCCTATAGTTGTTTCACATTATTTGAACAAAACCTTTGAATGCCAAATTTGAAGGACCAACACAGTTGAATGTTGAATTGAAGGACCAACACTTGATCTTTGATATAAGGAGATCTAGTTGGGATAAGTTGTATGGTGCTTTACTGTAATTTTTAAAAATACTATTAATATAAAAGGAAAATTACAATAGAGTAAATTATCCACAAAAGCACCCTCAAATTTTGCATGTGTCTTTACTCCATAAACTTTTACTTAAGCATATAATCGACCATAATTATTTGATAAAAAAAAAACCATAAATATAAAGTAGTTTCAAATAGAACTTATGGTTTTTATAATTAAAAAATTTAAACAAAGAAACTTTAGTTATTGAAATGCTGGCATGGCTCAATTTAATGTTAGTTCGTAGGTATTGAACTTGACTAATTGGGTGGGTTCTTTCGAAAAGTCTACGGTGGACCTAGTGCATGTATGCGCCCAATATTATGGACCATTGGATGAGCATTTGGAGGATGTAGGGTAATCCAAATTGTAAAACCTCGTCCCAAAATCACTATTTATTTATTTTTATTTGTGAAAATTACATTTTTGCCCTTGAGGGTGGGGGTATTTTGGTCATTTTTATTCAAGAATGTTTTTGGGAATCGAGTCACACCACTGCGTAGAGCTTGTCGATACGAGTTTGTAGATATATAGAGAGCTCAAATCCAACTTAAAATGAGAGAGAGAGAGAGAGAGAGAGAGAGAGAGAGAGAGAGAGAGAGAGAAGGTCTAAAAACGGAAAAGACATAAGAGTATTTTCAAAAAAGATTTAAAACACTTACAAGTCTCTCTCTGTGTCTCTCCCTCCTCAGTTCTCTCTCTCCCAATCCTCTCTTCATTCTCATTGGCGATTCGTCGCCATCTTGGCATGACGACCAGCACCACCACATTTGATCCGACCACCATCAGCTATTACTGTGGCGCCGTACTTTCAGGCTCTCAATCCAGCCACCAGCAGCTATTACCGACAATGACTTCACTCCCAAAACATTCCCCACCCTCTCCTCAACCTATCCCACTGAAGCCCTGATGAACCTACTCATGGGAGACATCAACGTGAGCCATAAGCCTTGCGAGTAGAAGATGTTGAAAAACTTGTGAATGACCGACTCCAAGATCTCAAGGTCGGATGAGACTTAGAGGATGCCATGCGCAAGGAGGTAACCCAAGTAAACTCTTCTCCATTCACCAATGAGATCGAGCAGGCGGCCCCGCCAAGACGATTCACAATGCCAACTTTCACGTCATTCAAAAGGGATTCTAATCCCGAGAGACATTTGATGCATTTTAGAAGTGTCATGATTCTCTACAAGTCTAAAGATGCGCTGATGGGTAAGGTGTTTGCAATGACCTTGTGGGGAGAAGCTCAAGATTGGTTCCATACCCTATTGTCTGGGTCGATCAGCAGCTTCAAGGAGCTTGCCCTTGTCTTTACTAAGGAGAATACCTCCTACCGAACGGTCAAAAATCAAGCTAACCACTTGTTCAATCTGCACAAGAAGCCCGATGAGTCCCTCCAAGACTACATCAAGAGTTTCAAAGCAGAGAAAGCTAACATAGTAGGATGCGATGATCGAATCATGCCCTCAACTTTCAAAAAAGGTTTGCCAATCAAGCACGACCTATACCTTGAGCTGACTATCGCTTTCAGCCAAATACTGGCAGAGGTCTTCTAGATCGAGGAATGTTATGCGCTCTAGAATGACTATCTAATTGTCGTGAAAAAGGCTGCCAAGCAAGTCAATCAACCTCCAAGAAGGCAGGTCATAGAAGTAACAAGTTCAGCAACAAGAACAATAGCAAGTGCAAAGCGGAACCACAAGGAGGCACTCCAATAGATGAGAGCTATACAAAGTTCACCATCCCGATACATCAAATCCTAACCTAGGTGAAAGATAAACCTTGGCTGAGGAGGCCTCCGCCTTTGAAAAGGAACCTGACAAGAGGAATACTAACAAATACTGTGCTTTTCATGAAATACATGGACATGAAACGGTCAACTGTCGGGCTTGGAAAATGCACCTCGAAGAGTTGGTAAGTGCTTTCTGGATCTAGAGCTCCACTTACCCAACTGGTATGAAATTCAAACAAACAACAAGGCACGACAACCTGTGGTAAGGTTGGGGGTGGTCCGCCAAATCTGGTGAGGTTTTGCTTTAATGTATTGGTTGGTGAGGATGCTTTGGGTTTGATGGACAAGGCAGTGGGGAGTATGAGCAGGTGATGTGCAGTGAGATTTTTTTTTTTTTTTCAATTTAAAAATTTTATTTGTCTTAATATTTATTTTTAAAATGAATGGAATTTTAATAATTTGTTAACCGAATTGCCCCTCCACAACTAAGAGAAGTTTTTTTTATTTATTTATTTAAAGATAGAAATTAAGGATTGTACGTGAATTGCTTCAAATTGAAACTATAGGGACAAAATTGACAAAATTGAAACAACAGGGACCAAAATGATAAAATTGAGAAACTACATGACCAAAAGTAACTTTTTGCCAAAACAACAAAACACAACTCACTCAACTTGCTCGGCTTTTGCAGTGTCGGGTTTAGAAGCACCCATCTTTCTTCCGTTCCCGCTCTCATTCCAGCTTCGAGGATGCAGAAGAAGGCTTCAAGGCGGCGAAGCACTACTTGTCGTCCTAATAAACGCAAGCTCTTACACCTGCCACGTAATCATTGTCTTTTCTGTTTGGTGTCCCAGAAAATGAAGGAAAACTCGAGAAAATTAAATTATAATCCTTTTGGTGTTTTGCTTTATATAAATTAATCATTTGGGGTTCGAAACTTCCAGCTACTTGAAACTACAATGCTAAAAGATTTTATAAGCAAATTCCTTTTTTCTGAAGCAAACTTTGAACTCTTTCGTTGGACAATTTTCTTCCACAATATAAATTAATTTTCTTTTTTAATTTTTTCTTTACTTCATTTAATTTTCTTGACAACCAAAAGCAGCTAAATTTGCAATTTCTTTATCTTGTTTCTCATCTGAATCTGAAGTTCATATAAAACGGAAATTTGTAGGTTCCCTTTTCTTTTACTCTCTTACTAAAAGTTTCTTGGCACCCAATCACAGCTGAAATAATCCCTTTTATGGTTCCTTGTTTTCTCAGGTCAAATTCAGAAGAGAAGGAAATTTCTTGAAGAAGGGTTGACTCCCCTTGTTGAGAAGTATTGGTTTCAGAGATATGATCTGTTTTCGAGATACGATGAGGGGATCAAAATGGATGAACAGGGGTGGTACTCTGTGACACCTGAAAAGATTGCAATCACCCATGCCAAGAGGTGTGAAAATGCAACCGTCATCGATTGCTTTGCAGGCGTTGGCGGCAATGCCATTCAGTTTGCTTCAATGTAAGCTCCCCAAGTTTGGTTGTTGATTTTGATGCAATAACTTTGTGTATTTTGATGTTTTGTTCTTCCAATTAGGAGTTTTTTGGATGTTTACTGCCAAAGTCCCAAAACTTTCTTCTGAAAAGCTCTTGTTTATGGAATTGTTGAAATGAGGTGCTGATCCATGCAAATTATTAGTTACTTGGCAACCAATTTTAACAAGTTCTTAGCTTTATGGCTTGGCTTGGATATTCAAGGTGGACATATGTGTTAGTAAAACTTCTACCTAATTGCACCTCTGGTTGAATGGAATCTAATAAAATATGCATTTAAGCTGCGAGCCATTTGATGTTTGGTGTCTTATATGGACACCTGAGGGAGAAGTTTACGTCTAGACCAGTTAAATAGTAGTAAATTGCTATGGTCATATTGAGAAATACAGCAGGGTACTAGTATATCGGAGGTGGTGATGGGAGACCTAATGTCCTATTCCTTATCATATTGTATGCTATTTGCATCAGTTCATAGGAAACTTTTATACTCGACCAATTATAAATTTATCTCTGGTTTTGAGTCTTGAACTAGGTGGACCTTTGGTATATCCAAGGGCCTTTTTTATGCATGTTGGAGAGGCTTTTGAAGTGTACAAGCTTAATAAATTTTTATCTTTGGTCTCTTAGGTGCTATCATGTTGTTGCTATTGAAATTGATCCCCTTAAAGTTGATATGGCCATTAACAATGCTAAAATATATGGAGTGGAAGATTACATTGATTTCATTGTTGGAGACTTTTTCCAACTTGCACCATCATTGAAGGTACTGCTTTCCTATCTGTACTAATTGCTGAGAACCTTTCAGATAGTTCTTCATTTGAGAGCATGGAGATTCATTTGAAGGCAATTCCATGTTGATTAGTTTGTCAGTTTGAGTTTGCAAGTTCAGTCTTTCAGATAACCTTTTTTTCTCATTTTCAGTATTTCAATATATGCTGAGGACTTTTATCAATGGTTTTTCGCATGTGTTGATGGTTTTAGGTGAACTGATTGACTTCTGTGTTCAATTGTTATCATATAAATAATCAGGAAGAAAGGTTCTTAGTTTGTTGATTTATCTGTTGTTACTACTTTCAATAAAAAGTGAAGTTAAACAAACTGAGTTAATGTTGTCAGAATATGTGCAAGCTTTCAGATATTGTGTTTATGAGTATATGACAATATAAGAAGAGTTTTAATGTATGAATACTCTTAAATATGTTTTAGTGTATTTAAACCTTTTTTCTTTATGGTAAGTAGAAAGGCTTTGTCTGGTTCCATGAGTTTGTTAACTGTATTTTGCGATGAACTTTCATAGATTTTGTTGGGGTTTTTTTTATAATGGTTTTATTATGTGACCTGATGCGGTATGATATTTGATAAATTTCATTAGTATCTGGAGCTAACAAATGAATGAATACGTAAATATGTGCAAAATTTGGTCCCTTTTGTTTTAATATGAAAAACTTTTGAATTAATTCTTCTGTAATAGCTTGAGATGGAATTAATGATGTACATTTTGCATCTTAATTTTGTTAGGGGGACATAGTGTTTCTTTCACCACCTTGGGGAGGCCCGTCATACAAATGGGTGAAGATATTTACACTTGACTTACTCAAGCCAAAAGATGGGTATGTAACTATGCCTTCATTTTATGTTGTGTGATTAGAGTTAACATTCACTGCTTTAGTTTACTGAAAAAATAAACTATGATAGTGATGATAAATTTTAACATATCGTGGAGCTTACATTAAAGATGTGAGGCAGGCAACCGAACTTAAAATTAAAATTATAGTCATAGCTGGAATATTTAACCTCTAACATACCATGGAGCTTACTTCACAGAAGCTTCTACCAAAAAAAAAAATCTGTCAAAATAGTCAAAATTCAACTGGACCTGATTGAAATCTTCTCTAAGAAATTTCAATTACATAAGTACCTTTTTTTTTTTAATGATCATGTTTTTAAAATGATAGGCATATATTATTCGAATTTCTAGATTTGCTGGATATGGCTGTAGTTCTCACCTAGTGTCTTACAATTATTCTTTTGATGTTAGGGGCTTACTGTGTTTAATTTTTGGTCTTTTACTTTCTGAGTTGAGGCCCATGTCCTTGTAGGATTGAGTGTGGTGGAAACCTTTGTGTTATTGTTGCTCTTTTAGTCTAAATAAAATAAAAAATTTAGTGATACTTGCAGATGATGCTGCTCTATCAAATTTGTGATATAACTCTTGTAACAACCATGATGAGTATACATTCTACCTTTTCATCCCCAACTTGTTCCTGGCCATCAATCCCGAACCTCTTACACCGTTAAGTCCTTAGTTTAGTTGCTGCAGAAATTCCTGAACCCTGAAGTGAAATTTCTTAGTGTCCTGCAACCTCACCGCAAATTGGTTCTTTTCTGTGCCTGGTTTCAATTGTAATGCCTGATTTGTTTCCCCCTCATCCCTTAATACTCAAATCCATACCCTTGTGTTGGATTGTAATTTGTACCCACCGCACAAACTACTAGGTAGCATTATATATATCAATTTTGAGTCATCTGTGGGACAGTGTGAACTACCATAAATTTAATAGCAGTCACTATGGCGACCTCTAGTCCAAATTGCATTTCTACAAGTATCTCTTTAGTTCAGAAATATAAGTTGTGACATCATGAAGACAGTGCACATCTAACAGTCTATCAAACAAAAAAGTTAAAAGTTATGAGTATAGATATATTCCTCTCATTCTTCAGACATTGAGCTTAGTTTCCAACTCCAATCAATTGGACCTGAATTCTTGCGTAAATGCTAATAGTATTCCAACTGACTTTGGTGTCATGTGATAACTATTTAACTTTCGTTACCAATGTTACAAACTGAGTTCTGCTAAGTTCATTTGTATGAACGCAAATCCTAACTTCACACAAGCATTATGGTTGTGTCAGGCTTGGTTATTGAATTAAAACCAGAATTTCTTTCTGATACTGAACAAGCACTTTCAACCAGAAATAGGTTAGGCTTTTGGGAGCTTTTTGATCTATTTTGTGGTTAATTTTCCCTCTATTGTATACATTGAGTGGTAATTTTGTCCCTGGGGACTTCTCCAACAAAACTAAATGAAGTAATTATTTTGTAGTCTGACTGTCTACTTTTAATTATGTTTTCTACATTATCTATAATTATTCAACTCTTAATGCACAGGTATGCAATATTTCAAGCTGCTCAAGCGATAACGCCCAACATCATTATGTTCTTACCTCGGAATGTAGACTTGCTTCAAGTGGAAGAACTCTGTTGGTTGTCTTCTCCCCCTCTACAAGTTGAGGTATGGTCCTGTCCATACAAATTATTTTTGTTATGCATGGAAACTGTCTATAGTATCATGTTTTTTTTTAAATTTCTTGTGTGTGTATTTCGAAATTTGCAGTTTTAACCCCTTGTTCGATCTCTAGTCTAATTTTAGTGTCGACCTTGAACAATATGCGATGGATATTAATTTGGCAGATTGAAGAAAATTATGTGAGGAGCAATTTAAAGGGTGTAACTGTCTACTTTGGTGGCACTGCAGCATCAAGTCAATGTGGTTCATCATAATCTTTCTAAGCTATGAGTTGACCCAAGTGTAGTGTATATCAAGGACGTTAATCACTTGCTGAATTATTTGTAGCATAATTTTAAATGTCAAAGAAAAGCTTTGAGCGTTGTTTAGTTGAATACGGCCAACATATGGAGAAGGTTCAGTTGGCAATCTGCTACTTGAAGATGCTTAGTTGTCTTTTTTATTATTATTATTATTTTAATGTCTACATTAGAGGGGATCAAATCTTTGACCAATCCTGATCCTAACTCATTTTCTCGCCCTCCAAAACTACTTTGGTTAAACCGAGGGCTTGTGTCGTTATTTTCCTGAAAAAATGGCATGCTCAGTGGATGATAGCCAAATTATTAAGAAACGTTTCCAAAAACAAATTCTCTTTAGATCCAAAAATTGAACATATCTCAATGTTGGAAGAGGGCCAAGCTCGAGTTCTTCCTTTATTAAGAAAAAAAAAATCAAACATATCTCAATATGTTGGATGAACACAACGAAATCTGCATTCTACATTCGGCTCTAATAAAATAAATTGGCTTTTCTCAGCCCTTCTTTTGGGGGAGAGGGGGGGGGCCAATATTCTAAACCGGGAGTTTGAACTCAAGTGCAAGATAGCAGACACACTGTCTTGACCTACCGGCCTATACTGCATTTGCTTTCTCGGCCTTGGTTAGCATAATTGAAATATGAAAAAAAGAAAACACACGCCCCAGAGATTGAATTTAGCATTTCTTGTGCCGAAACAGTAAGTCCAAATGTAAATAAATAAAAACACTCGGAATCTACATCAAGACGAGTGTAATTGTTGTACTTTAAGCTGGAATTAATAATGTTTTTCATAATACATTTTGTTAAGGAAAACATCATTTGCTTTATTACTTTTTTGAATAAATGAACTAATGACATTGATAGTGATGATGATGAATTGTTAACATACCATGGAGCTTGCATTACAAATCATAGCTGCAACTTGCAAGGCAAGTTATCAGAAGCTTCTATGACAAGAAAGAGAGAACTTGCACAAGTATGATATACTCTTGCCAAGATTTGAGTGATTTAATTCTTGGAACAAGCATGACGATTATAAAGCCTACGTTTTCATCCCCATTCCCCAAGCATGATGATTTAATTCTTGGAACAACCTGTTTCATCCCTAACCTTCCACACCTTAAACTAGTTGCTGCCGGACACTCCTGAAACCTAAATGCGCATCTACCAAGAAACTTTTAGGTGTAACCGATTGTATGCAACCTATGAAACGGCAGATTTTCTCCCTGCAACCTCCCCCATAAATAGTTCTTTTCAGAGCATGACTTCAACATTAATGCCTGAAATACCTTTTTCCAATCTAAACACACCCAATGCAGACTTCCAATCATTCTTAAACCGATGGAACAATTGACCAACAAGGTTATCTGTGAGCCGAATGCTATTGCATGCTTGATCATGTGCAAGAAGAGACTGTAGAATCTCATCATCACTGCTACCAACAGATACTTTAGCAATGATAATGTCAAGGTCCGATATAGTCTTGTTGGGTCTTCAAACCATCCCCGAAACGTTTGGTTTTATCGGTCCCATTGCCTCCGTCTCAACTGGCCGAGGGGAGATTGATGGCAGAGTCCAACGAAGGCAATCGGACCAACGAAACCAAACGTTTTGAGGAGGTCAGCTTCCGTGACATTCAACTCTTGGTCCCATGGTAACCAAAACGACATTCAAAACCCCACTCTCTTATAGTAGGGCTGCTTCTTCTGTAGATTTCTCTGTTTATCTTGTATGTGTCTGTTTCTCTATCTTGGTTACATTGGCCTTTTTTCGCTTATGGATCGATGGTAGAAATGGATTCTCCTGCCGGCGAGAAAGGAAAAATAGGCAAAAAAAGGTTTTCGATTCTGAAATGGGTTTTCTCTGTTTGGTTCTGCTGGCTTTGTTTCTTTTTTAGGATTTTCTTGACTAATGACCGACCAAATTTCAAGTTTCTTAAATGGGTTTTCGGTGGTTTCTTTCTTGGCTTAATGTCTTTTTGTAATGGCAACCTTGGTTACTCAATTTCTCTGTTTGGGGTTTCTTTTGGTTTGTTTATTTATTTTATACATTTTCTTGCTTAATGGCGAACCAACTTTCATTTTTCTGAAATGGGTTCTTGGTGGTTTTGTTTCTTGTCCTCAATTTCTATGTTTTTATTCTCTAGTTAGATCTCCTCTTGTGTTTCATATTTGCATGTATGATTTTTTGTTTCTTGATCATAATTCTTGCTTGCTCTGTGAGCTTATGATGTCAGTTTTGTTGTTTGAACAGTTCAAATGGAAAATTGTTAGCTTTAAGTCCTCTGTCTCCTTCTCTTTAAATGCTTTCATGCTTCATTTCTGCACAACCTTCATTGACATGTATATTTGATCTTCGATGCGTCTGTTTACTTGGGGTTATCTGTTTTGATCAGCATTGGAGGCTACGGCTTGGCTAAATCACACTGAACTGGAGGGGAAAACCATGAGAATAATGCAGCACAGATGACATGAACGTCAGAAATACTGTTGGAGATGAACAACTGTGTCAAAGAAGCTCAAGTTTCCAAGGTGGCAAATGTTAGTAGGATTAGTGTAGTAGATCATTGCGCTGTTTTCACTAAGTGTGGCTCCAACTTGACCTGAACACTGGTGGCATTTTACGTTTGCTAAATGGCTTGTTACTAGTTCAGTTTCTATCAAAGCATTTTGTTTCCTTCTGCTTGTAATTTGCAAAAGATGTTGTACATTTGATTGGCTCTGTAAATCTCTTTAGTAAGGTGAGACCAGGATTAAGAATTTCAATACTAATCAATTTGACTATTTTCACAGTATGTGAAATTCGCTAAAATAGCCTTTTTCGCAACTTTTATTCTAAAATAGCCCCATTTGTATTTAAAAAAACACTGTATGAGACAGGGGCTATTATAGAATAAAAGTTGTCAAAAACGGTTATTTTAGCACAAACCCTTTTCTGTATTGTTTAATGTTGTGGGGATATGATTAGATCGATCTCTCTTTCTCAACTTACTAAGCTTTTGCATCACTATCTTTGTAAACATAGTAACCTAAAAATTTGAGATGAAATATTTGGCTATTGAGCACATTAGGGAGCCATTTGTTACACAGGCTTGGCTTGGACTAAATTTAGTACCATGTTTGTTTCATCTAATCCTATTCTTATATGGGATTTGCTAATACCGGGCCCATCAAAAACACCTCCTTAGGAAAGAACTACTAAACTCATGTGGAAGGGGAGGATTAACTAGTCCCATGCTCACCAATGTATAAGATGCATATATTATATTGTAATAATAATAGCATATTATTATTATTATTATTATTATTATTATTATTATTATTATTATTATTATTATTATTATTATATACCCATATTTATATATTATTTTATATTATACTTACATACACATATATTATAATGTACATATATACACATATATACATACATATATATATATATATATATATATATATATATATATATATATATATATATATATATATATATATATATATATATATATATATATATATATACACATATATACATATATACCCATATACACATATACATATACATATTATAATAATAGTTTAGGTGTATATATATATAATATATATTATATATTATAATACATATATATATACGTATATATACATATATGTGTATATATATTATAAACATGTATGTATTATAATATACATATACACACGTATATACATTATATATGTATAATATATGTATATATATTTAATATACATATATACACGTATATACATGTATATTATTATTATAACATACCCATATAATATATATATATATATATATATGTATTTGTATTATACCCATGTATATATATATATATATATATATATATATATATATATATTATGTATGTATATAATATATAATATTATTATAATATACATATATGTTATATATATATTATATATGTATGTATATATACATATATACATGTACATAATATATGTATTTATACATATATACATATATAAAGATACTTTAGAAAAAAAATAAAAAAATCTAATCCTAGTCCAAGCATACACCAAACGCAGACTGACAGTCCAAGCCAAGACAATTCCTAAGCATAATCCATGCCAAGATAGTCCTGTGTAACAAACAAGCCCTAGAAGAATAAAAGAAACTGTTTGGACCAGATTGTATTTATAATCCTGTAAAAAGTAAGAGAGCTGCTAAACGAACCCTAAAATTAACTGAGTACACCCTACTACAAAAGTATATATTGAATTACCGATTTACCCTAATATAAAATGACCAAAAAGGATATATGAAATTGTGAAACAATTATAATTTTAATAAGTACACCCTACTAACAATATTCAACCCTAATCAAGAGATTACTTGGTGCCCATCTTTGTGATTAGCAAGCCATAATCGCTTGGAGCAGTCAAAGCCAGAATCGACCAATTTTGCATATTGATTGGAGAGCTTAAAAGGTAACCTTGCTGTTTCTAAATTTTGAACTTTTGGCTGTTTACTGATTATTTATGAATAGGTTTCCCCCAACCGCTGCTACAGTGAGCTCTTCCCTACTCTTGGGTATTTGTAGCCTCCCTGACACCATATTTAGAGTAAGCGTTCAATCTTCCATTGGGGAAGAAATCTTTCGAAAAATAAATAAGAAATTACATGTGCTTTCCAATTCAATATTGGACTGCATGTTGTGTTTTCTAATTAATTTTTCTTTGATGTAGAATGCTGTGATATGGCATTGGCGGATTCAGAGTGTAATAAGCATGAAAACTCCGAATTGAGATTGTCATGCTTCAGTAACAAGGTTGGTTTTCTTGTATCTTGTCATTAGGAATACCCATGCCTTGTTAGATCGATCATATTGTTCAAAATTTAGTTATGGCATGTTGGTTTAGGCTAAAACATGTGTACTGAACAATGAAGAATATGATGGTTTTTTTTTACAGCATCTAGAAGATGTATCTAAGCAAGACACCGACATCAATAAACAATGTGTTTTAGACTACGGAAACGAATTTATCACAAATGAGGTAAATTAATGAATATTTATAAATTTATTTTATATTTGTGTACATTAATTTAATTATTAGTGATTTTACATATATTTAAAAGTCGCGATGCATTAATAAGATGGACTCGTGAACAAGGGGAAAACGAATGGCTTTGTGATTATCATTAAGAGGTCAGATATTGGAGGAGCTGGTAAATTCAAGACCGGTCGAATTCTATTTTGTTGTGAGAGGGGTGGCCAATTTAGGAAAAAAAAGGTTGTGGAATTAGATAGCAAGACAACACACAAGCTTGATCAAAGTTCAAACCCTTTGAAGAAAAAAAGTGTGAAGTCTACTGGTACGAAGAAGTGTGGTTGCCCCTTTTCATTGAAAGGTGTGAACTGTGGTCCTGGAGATGCATGGCAACTTGAGGTTGTATGTGGAGTTCATAACCATCCTGCAGCACTAAATATGGAAGGCCATTCATATGCAGGGAGATTAACTGTGGAAGAGAATTTACTAGTGGTTGACATGTCTAAGAGTTTGGCTAGGCCAAAGGATATATTATATACTCTTAAACGTAGAGATAGGTTGAATGTGACCACAATGAAGACAATCTACAATGCCAGACAAAAAAGTAGGGTGATTGAGAAAGCAGGTATGTCAGAGATGCAGGTATTGCTACAAAAGTTGTTTGCCCATGAGTATGTAGAGTGGCATAGAAGCTATGGTACCGCTAATATTATAAGTGATTTGTTTTATGCTCACCCTACAAGTATTAAGCTACTGCGCGCATTTCCTCATATTTTGATCATGGATTGCACATATAAGACAAATAGGTTTCGCTATCCACTTTTGGAGATTGTGGGGGTGACGTCTACACATCTTACATTCTCAATTGCATTTGTTTATCTTAGTGCCGAGAAAGAAGACAACTACATATGGGCATTGGCTAGATTGAGGAGTGTTATGGATGATAATTCGATTCCTAGTGTTATTGTCACAGATAGAGAGTTAGCTCTCATGAATGCACTCCATAAAGTCTTTCCAAGTGTTCGACATTTATTATGTACATGGTGTTGAGGCCCAAAAAGTCACGGTTCGGCCCAAATAAATTCTCGGCCCAATGCAATGTCTTACTGAGAAGAAACCCGATTTGGGCACGCGAAAGTTCGTTATATGCGCTTGCACACATGCCACGCCAAGCAAATAAGCAACACGCCACGCTACAAGCTTAAGTGGGCCCAAGCCACGCGAATGCATGGGGCTTGCTGAGCGGGTTGTGGTATGGATGGTTACGAGTATTCACGAGGCCCATTGATGGTCCAAGGAGTAGAAGTTTTGGGCTACTTGGGAGCACCAAAACTCAAGCCCATTCCTTGAGCCCAAACATATGGGTAAGCATGAGAGAAAAACCTAGTAGCCCATCACCTTAAGAAAACCTAATAGCCCACAACACTTGAAAAATCCCACATCAGCCAAAACTTCCAGCTACTAGAAACAAAACAGCCTAGCATCTTATATCCAACATCGTGGAAATATCCAGCACCTTTCTTAAAACCAGATCGAAGCCAAACCACCAAAACCAAGCAAAACCATGTGCTGATGGAATCACCTTTTGACCAGCACCCTTACCCATCATTTCCTCTACAAGCTTTAGTGAGAAAACAAGAAGGAAAAGTGGGTGGCTCCTCACCCACATGGAGAGGTCCAGCTGTGTGAAGGTCTTGGAACTCCAAAAAGTTTCATGCCTACATGCTCAGGCTAGGAAGGTTTCACCAAATAAGATGGAATGGAAGAAAGTGAAGGAAAAGGGGAGAGGGTTTCTTGATAAAATTAAGTGTTCCAGCGCCTATAAAAGGAGGCACTTTTTACCCAGCACGACAACTCACCTTGGTTGCTGCAAGCTTCCCAGCAACCATGAGAATCAATCGAAGACAAGCATCCCCTTTGGAATCCTTCAATTTCATGCTTTGTTCCCCATCTTCTTCCTCTCTCTCTCTTTCTCATAACACACATCTAGAGGTCAAGCTTCCCTCTCATCTTCAAAACCTAGCAATTTCGTGCACTATTCATCCTTCTTCCCCATTTTCCCTCCTGGCAGAACTGTTCCAGTGCTCGACAGAGCTTTCGTCAAGCTGCCGGAAAATCACTTAAGCCACCATTGCCTTCTCCTTGTCTCATTCTCCCTCTTTTCGACCAAGCCCTCGTCAGATCCTCTCTTCCCTTGCCTTAAAAACTCTGTTTCTCATAGGAAATCACAGCTCTTTCTCTCTCTCATGCTAAACTCACGAATGCTCAGCTCCCATGCCACAAGCTTCTCATGCCAAGCCTAAATATTTATCTGCAAGCAATTGTCTTTTTGTTGGTGAAGATAACCAGGGTGTTTCCTAAGGCTCCGCTGCCCTTTCGAAGCACACTTGGGGTTTGATTCTCGAACTCAGACACAAGGGGCGATTCCAGCCATTTGCTCTTTACAGCAGCCCAGGCCCATTCGTCAAGCTGCTGGAACGAAAAAGCCCCTACACATGGCATATTAATAAAGGAGTCTTAGGAAAGTGCAAAAATGTATTTGAAGACAAAGCTAGTTCAGACAAATTTTTAATTTCATGGAATATGCTTGTTTCATCAAATACAGAAGCCGAGTATGAAAGACATCTACTGGCCTTACATACCAACTTCAAAGATCACAATTCTATCATCAACTATGTGAAAGAGACGTGGTTGATTCCTTATAAAGAAAGATTTGTTGCTGCTTGGACGAACACATGTATGCATTTTGGGAATACAACATCAAATAGGTATTTATTATTGATTTTCAATTAATATTTATATAGCATACAATATATATTACTTCACATGAAACATGTCGCTACAATATACAGGGCGGAGACTGCACATGCAAAGTTGAAGAAACAACTTGGTAATAGCATGTGTACGTTTGGAACATCATGGGACAAAATTCATCCTTTAATAGAATTGCAACACACTGAGATAAAGGCATCATTTGAAAAGAGTCTATCATTTGTGCAACATGACTGCAGGAAAGAAGACTTCAAGGAGTTGATTGGTTTTGTATCTATTTCTGCATTGGATAATATTATGGTTGAGCTAAAGCGGTTAGATTATATTGGGGTTGATCTTATATCATGTGGTTGCATAATAAAACACACACATGGACAGCGGCGGACCCAGGAATTTTTCAGCGGAGGTGCAATTTTTAAAAGCTAAGAGCTCAAAAAAAAAAAAAAAACTAAACTTCCTTATCATTTAAACAATACTAATTAATGTTATTCATAATTAATAAAAAAAAAATAACATTACAATTAACCTACAATTGTTGCCGACGAGGTTTCATATCATGAAAACGTCGCATTATATTTTCATTACTAATAGAAGAAAAAATATCTTTCTCAATGTAAACATTTCTTACTAATAGGAATTCCAAGAACCCTACCTAAAAATAACATTATTTTCATATCTTACTAATAGGAATTATAGAAGCCCAATTAAAACCTAATTAACTTAGGAATTGTAGAACCAATTTGAAAAACCCACGCAAATGGCCCAGCAACCTCCCTGTTTTTAACTTTCTGTTTTTTTTAATTTGAAAAAGCCCACGCAAATGGCCCAGCAACTTCCCTGTTTTTAACTTTCTGTTTTTTTTAAAAAGCCTGGTCCAAAACGACGTCGTTTTGGCCAGGCTTCGTTAAAAAAAAAAAGCAAGCAAGCAAGCGCTGCGCGCAGCGCACACAGCCCAGCAGCGCAGCTCCAGTTTGTTTGAGCATTTCGTCGAACAGGTTGCGGGCGTCCATAGTCTGAAGCAAAGGTGCAACTCCAGCAGTTGTAATGGCTTTTTCCAGCGACCGGAGGTGCAGGTGCACCTCCTTGCGCCTGCACAGGTCCGCCACTGCACATGGATTACCATGTGCACATGAGATGCAAGAGTTCAAACGGACTCATAGGCCCATTCCACTTGACTGTATTCATCCTCGTTGGAGAAAGTTAGATTTTTTGGAGCCCCGACCTACTACTACACCGAACAATCCTCCAGAAAATGCACAGTTAGAATTATTTGTGAAGTGGTTTCAAAGTTGTAATTCTGAGACAAAGAGACATATTAGCATGAAGTTACAAGAGATTATGAATCCCGCATCTACCACACTTACACAACCCCAGTTGAAGATTAAAACAAAAGGTCGTCCAAAAGTTGACACATCTACTCGACGTTTGCCTTCTGCTTTTGAGGTTGTTACAACACTGCCATGTAAGAAGCCAAAGACCATACCCCAAAAGCGATCAGTTTTGAATAGTCAAACACAACCATTGCCATATGTGTATCTAAAGAAGCCGCCTTCGAAGCTACCTGTAAGTAATTACAATATTAAATTTGTATACTGTCGTTTATATTGTAATTTGGGTGTAATTGTAATATGCAGGTCTATAGGCCTAAACCCAGTGTAGATGACTCTTGCTTAACACCAGAGTTTAACAAGTGGTTTCCTAAACATATGTTGATACATATTAGAGGGGCACAAGATGTTAAGAGTGATGGTAATTGTGGTTTTAGAGCCATTGGATCATTGATGGGGTTTGGTGACAATGCTTGGCGCAAAGTACGCAGGGACTTGTTGAAGGAGTTGAGGAAAGAATCTATCATATATGAGTTAATATTAAATGGTAAGGAACAGGTACAACATATTGAGTATATGTTGGACTATTTTGAGGACTTCCCACTTCAAGATAGGTGGATGACTATACCAGATATGGGACACCTCATTGCATCTTGTTATAATGTAATCCTCATGGCTTGGTCAGTGCATCAGTCACTTACATTTTTTCCATACGAGACTGCTCCATTGGATTCTATCTATCGCCGTGAGATTTCAATTGGATTTGTTAACCACAATCACTGGATTAAGGTAAAACAATTAAGATGTTTATATATATATATATGTTTGCTTACTATTCTTTTCACATGATTGGTTTTATTTAATTTTTCTGCTTTTACAGGTTTATTTAGAAAGTCAACACCCTATGCCACCAGTTGATCAGCGTTGGTTGAGATGTGCAACCATAACTGCATCAGATTGGATTACGCCATATCAGGATCGTATACGTCAATTTAGATATGAAGCTGGCGTAGCGGACCCTTATGATAATGACCCTATATTTATTGAGTAGTTTTGTGAAGCATCATATTGGTGACCTTAATTATTATTTGCATTTTCATTATACCATTAACAGTTCTTGTTTTGTAACATAAATATAATAATTATGATGGCTTGTTGCTCATTTGGCTTCTACCAGCACAAAAAATGTTATGAGATACTTTGTGGTTGATTTCCCATTTGTCCTATTGTGTTTTTAACGAAAGAGGTGATTGCAAGAACTTGGAATTGCAAAAAAGTGTTAATAGTTTTAGTAGAAGCATAAATCCATATGAAAAGTGAAAAATTTATAAATACTATTAAAAAAATAAAGCTCAAAATCAACTATAAAATAATGCTATAAGTATTAGAGTCTACCATGGGTATTTTTGGTAGTTCCATAGGGTGTACTTAGTTAATTTTACATTTTCATTAAAATATTAGGGTGTACTTAGATCGTAGGGTATTTTTGGTAGTTCCATAGGGTGTACTTAGTTAATTTTACATTTTGATTAAAATATTAGGGTGTACTTAGATCGTAGGGTGTACTCAGTTAATTTTAGGGTTCGTTTAGCAGCACTCAAAAGTAAAAAGTACAAATGGGGCTACAGAATTCCCATTACCTATTTATTTATCAAAGGAATTAAAGAATCATGAAAAGAAAAAGGTTCAATGATGGTCAATGAGCCTCAAGTTCTAAACCATGCAAAACCCCTCCAAACCAAGGTCTTAAATATCGATGATATCGGAAATATCGATAGTCCAAAAACACGGAAATTTCGATGGAAATATCGGGATATTATCGATATCGATAAAAATTGAATAAAAACCACGGAAATTGTAAGAAAAACTTGGAAATTTGTATTGAAACTTTGGAGAATGTTTATTTAGTCAATTATCTATTAGTTTATTACAAAAAATTAGAAGGAAATGCATTGCTTGATGGATTTAACTGATTTAAGTTGATTATACAGCGAGCTGGCAAACATTGTAAGTGTAGAAAATATGTAGTAATTAATGAAAAAAAAATTAAACACACCATAATCATTTATAAATAATGATTTACTACAATATTTCACACTTTATACATTGCATGGTAAGATACATGAGTGACTTAGTACCACATAGAGTTCTTATGAGGTTCAAATTTTTCACTATCTTCATCATCTCTATGTGTAGAGTAAGTGTATTGTAAAGAGTAGTCATCAAATGATAAATCCCCAAAATAGTTTTGCATGTAATTGTTAACATGCGACCCATATAAATATAAATATTTTAGCATATTATCACAAAAACATAAGTGATATGGTGGTTAAGGTGTTGGAGGAGTAAAATGGGAGGGGTTCAAAAATCCCCTTTGTGTTTTTTTTTCTCCCTTTTTTTCCCTTTTATTTCTTTTTAATTTTTTTTCCCTTTACATCGATATTTTCGATATTTTCGATATTTTAGCGATATTACACCGATATTTTGACAAAATATTGCTGAAGTGTGAGCGAAATTATCGACATCGATATTTTCCGATATTATCGTCGATATTGTCGATATTTATACGATATATACATGGATATGTTTCGAAATATCCGTGATTCGAAACAATCGAAATATCCTCGATATTTCGTCGATATTATCGATATTTCATACTATGCTCCAAACTGATCTAAACGTAGGCTACAATGGTCTTTATTGTTTAAAAAACTTCCGAAATGCACAGCCTTGAGCCTCATAAACGTCTGCAAAGTCAACAGACTATCAGAACCAGCATGGTGACTCTTCCCAGCCACACGATCAACCTGAAGCAAATAAGCCACTTTCTCTAAACCTCCATAAAGCCCTTGACAACGCTTGATCAAGTGCTTGACGTCGTAAACTCTTTTCCCAAACTTTTTCTTCACCTCCCCCATGAAACGACCAATGTCCATCGGCAAGTCCTTCCGAGTTAGAATCTTCATCAAGTACCCGAAATCGTACGAACCATGGAAAGTCACCCATGTTAAACGGGACCTATTGCGGACCACCATCCTTTCCATCAGCCAACCGAAGTCGGAAGAGTAAATACCCTTTTCCTTGTTCTGCAAGAAATCGATTCCTTGCTGTTTAAGAAACTCAATTGCGTCTGCGCTGTGATGGTCGCCACGCTCAATGTCGAAGTCCCTGAAGTTGAATTCCCATATGTAGCCGCAATTTTTGCCCAAATCGGGCAATTTCCCGTAGTGGTCTGAGAGTGTTAGGCCCAGCTGGATGATGTTCATGGCGTCCACATTGCCCTTCATGATTTGGTATTGGTGTGCAGGGGGATCCCAAGCGTTGCATTCATGTATGGTGCCTGGGAATTCAGTGTCGAAAGAGACAAAAGGGTAGCAAGCAATTGCGGCCTCAATGAGAGCAAACTCGTATTCTAAATTTTGTTGCCATACGCTTCGAATCTCCACACTTTTATTCATCTTTAATTCTGGGTTTGGCTTCTTGAATTTTGCTCTCTTGTGCTCCGCGTTGTTCTTGAATTTATGTTGAATGTTATCTTCGACCAAAGTCATCCATTATATAGAGAGTGCTACTTTTCCAAGTGCAAGTAGGAAACCCAAGCCCGTAAGCAAAATATAAGAAACGAAATAGGAAATGTTTCTGTTTTTCTTCTCCCTTGATTCCGAGTGTTCTGAGGAAATCAAATCCCAAAAGAAAAGTGATAAAAACTAAAAACATATGCCGCCACTCTTTCCCTTTTTCTCTTTTTCTTTTTATAAAAGTCATTATTGCCAATGGGTTCCCACCACAGTGGTGGTGGATTCCCCCTTCCCCCATGGCACCCAGGATCGAACCCCAGTGGGATTTCTTTCCTCCAATGTAGCCAAAAAAATAATAATAATAACGAAATAAGGGAAATGTAATTTGTTTTTTGGGAAACGAAAGTTGGAGAAGCAACTAAATCTAGCCTTATTATTCTTTGTTCTATTATTCCTTTAGTAAATTATGTATTTAGTTTAGAGATTTTCTATTTAAACCCCATACTTCTCTTAGTTCACCACATGTTCTAAGTTCACCCCAACTTTTAATTTAAATTTTCACAATTTTTAAGAAAACCCCACTATCTTCCCAAATTACCCTTAGATACACCCCAAGCTGAAAAAATAAGAAATAAAAGAAATTTTCTATTTAAACCCCCACAAGCTACCCTTAGTATAACATGAAGAAAAATTCAAGCTAACCAATACTGGAATTCCAGAAGTGACAATAATATTACGAGTGATGCCTAGAGAACAAATTGATTCTAATATTGACGTTTCATTTGCTGCAAACAAGTGTCAATTTAACGATTGAATGTTGCCAGATAATTCTAATATTAAATTGACACTTTGCACTAGGAGTAGGCCATCTGATCAGACACCAATGGAGAATACATTGAAGCTTTTATCAGAGTGGAAAAGCAACAAGAAAAATAACCCAACTATTGAAGTAGCAGCAGCAGGATTATGATTTTAGATGCATACTGGAATTCCAGAAGTGACAATAATATTATTGTTCCCAACAGAAAAAAAACACAAATAAATGGAACCTCAAATTCGAAATTTAATACTTTCTAGAGAAAGAGAACAGTTTTACCAAAACATCAAGTATTAAAAATAAAAAACAAAAGCAATCAACAGCCAAGCAATCAACAAAGTGAAGAGAATAAGATCATTACAGCAAAACAATCAACAAGTCTTTCCATTAGCTCCCACGCAGATTTTAAAGAGTCATGCTCATCAATATTCTACGTCTCTGACAATAAGATGTAGAGGAGTTTGTATTTTTGTAAAACTTAATATGAAGAGTGGTGGGGTGTGTGGAGTGTGTGTATAGATGTACTAGGGTTAAGTACTAAGGCCTAGTTTGGGATTGCTGTCACTTTTAAAAAAAGTTGCTTCTGCTGTGCTTTGAAAATAATTAGCTGTAAAGTAAAGCAGCTCCATGTTTGGTAAACAATATTTTTAAAGTGTTGTTAGTACAAAAAGCAGTGTAAAAAACGTTTGGTAAATTTTAATATAAAATTGTTGTAATTGTGAATAATGACTAAAATTGACATGATGTTAAAAGTATTATGTACTAATCATGTGGTGGTAGTTGTAGTGATGGAGTGGAGGTGGAGGTGGTGGTGGTGGGGATGGCGGTTGTGGAGATGGTGGTGGTGGTGGTGTTGGTTGTGGAGGTGGTGGTGGATTTGGAGGTTTTGGAGGAGGTGGTGGTGGTGGTGGTGGAGGTGGTGGATGAGGTGGTGGTGGCGGAGGATGAGGAGGAGGAGGATGTGGTGGTGGTGATGGTGGTGGTGGTGGTGGTGGTGGTGGAGGTTGTGGTGGTGGTGGTGGAGGATGAGGAGGAGGATGTGGTGGTGGTGGTGGTGGCGGTGGTTGTGGAGGTAGTGAATGTGGTGGTGCAAGTGGTGGAGTTGGATGTGGAAGTGGAGGTGGTGTCATTTTTTTAAAATGAATGATGGTATTTGGGGAATTAAAAAAATTCATTAAATGTTCAACTTTGCTTCTTTTGAAAGCAGCTTTGAAAAGCAACCCAGATCCTGCTTTTAAAAGCTGCTGTCAAAAGGCCATTGCTTTTAAAATAATCGGGACATTTTCTTTTTACCAAACACCTTAAACTGCTTAACTTTAAAGTGAAGCAGGTTTTTGGTGAAAAATAGCAATCCCAAACGGGGCCTAAGTTGGATGACTTTTTTTGTCTTCTTACACAATGATAAAACTTACAGCTTAATAATTTAAGTATTGGAGTGAACTAAGAGAAGTGTGGGGTTTAAATAGAAAATCTCTTAGTTTATTCTCTTTTCTTTAAATTTTACTTGATGTGGACAATATTCAGTCATTGTGCAATGTTTAAAAGTTTTAGTTGGAAGTTGGAAAGATAGAATGGTTAAAGTTTTGGTTGGCACCACGATGCAGTGATGAGGAAAGTGGATCATCACAATCTTTCTAAGCTATGATTTGACAAGTGTAGCGTATATCAACAATGTTTATCACTTGCTGAATTATTTGTAGCATAATGTTAAATGTCAAAGAAACAAAAATTGCTTTGAGGGTTGTTTAGTTGATTATAAAGCCTATGTTTTCATCCCCAACCTGTTCCTTGCCATCAACCCAAACCTTCCACACCTTAAACTAGTTGCTGCCAGACACTCCCGAAACCTAAATGCGCATCTACCAAGAAACTTTTAAGTGTAACCCGTTGTACGCAACCAATGAAACGGCAGATTTTCTCCTTGCATCCTCACCCCATAAATGGTTCTTTTCAGAGCCTGAATTCAACATTAATGCCTGAAATACCTTTTTCTCATGCCTTGATACTCAAAGCCATACTTTCTCTCTCTCTTGGCAAAGGACCCACTAGTTTAGTAATTTTGAACAATTGCTCCTCCCAAGAAAGGTCCTGGATTCAATCTTAGCATCCATGTAGTGTGTGTAAGTTTAGCATACTATCGCTCCTCTCAATAAAAAAGGTCCTCGAAAGCCATACTCATGTATTGGATCGTACCAACCACACAAGGACTTCTAGGTAGTAATATACAATCTGTCAGTCAATGGTCTCCAGCACGAAGTTTGTTCCATCTGTTGGACATTTGGAGCTAGCAATGGTCCAAGATGCATTTCTTCAAGTGTCACCTCAAATGACCTTAACTACACTGCCATTGTTCTTCTCACGAAATTATAGTTTCTTCATGAAGTCTTCAATGGTATCAGCAGGGCCAAACATATTCTTCAGTTTGACTTCGTCCCAAAGCAAACGGCATGTTTTATACGTAGGCTTTATCTCTTGACCAATCATCTCCTCAAAGAGAAGATACGCCCACTCGCACTTATTTGATCTGCACAGTCCATGAATTAGAAGCGTATAGGTTGAGAGATCAAGACTGAGATGATGTCTATTAACCATGTCATCTAATAGCTTGCTCAAAAAATTGTCTGTTTTGCCAGTTTTAAAGCACATTTTAAGCAATGGATAGTATGTCTGAACATCCGGCTTACATAACCTTGCATTTTCCATCTGCAAGAGGACATCTAAGGCCTTTTGCTCTTCAGCATGATGGCAAAACATGGCAATCATTGTATTGTAAGTTGATGTATTAGGAGGGACCCCCTTCTTAGGCATTTCAACCTCGAACACATGAATAGCGTCTCGTACCCGCCCAGCTCTTCCTAGTGTGTGGATCAGTGAGTTGTAAAATAGTGTATCCGGATCACATCCAGCAGATTTCATTCTCTCGTATAATTGCAACGCTTCCTCAAACTCCTCAGACTTAGCTAGATAACACATGACAGAGGTGAAGGTGATAACATTTGGCGGGCACCCCTGAGCTTCCATTTCATCAAACAATTCATAGACCTTAACAAAGTTGTATTGGTGGCAATAAAATAGGATGATGGTTGAGTAACTGATGACACAAGGTCGACAGCCATGTCCCTTCATTTCTTGGATTGTCCAGTGTGCCTCTTCAACTCGTTTGATCTTGCACCAACCATGAATGAAAATGTTAAATGTATGAGCATTTGGCGAGATGTGTGATTTTAGCTCTAAAAAGATTTCACGAGCCTGCTCAACTTTGTTCTCTTTGCAAAGTGTGTCAAGCAACAAGTTCATGGATTCCGTGTTCTTCTCCAATCCAAAACTTCCTAACTCATCAAACATCCTCACAGCATCTTCCCATTTCCCTGCACCAGCAAACCTTCTCATAACCTTACCAACAGTGTTAAGAGTGACCAGATTATCCTGACGCATCTTTTCTAACAAACCCATAATCTTATCCATTTGCCTCATTTTACCCAAAATGTCAACTATCATATCATATGCATCTGGGGTGAGTTTATAGTCAGAGCGTGACTCTGCCCATCTAAACACACCCAATGCAGACTTCCAATCATTCTTAAACCGATGGAACAATTGACCAACAAGTTTATCTGTGAGCTGTATGCTATTGTGTGCTGGATCATGTGATAGAGACTGTAGAATCTCATCGTCAGTACTACCAACAGATACTTTAGCAATGATAATGTCAAGGTCCGATAGTCTTGTTGGGTCTTCAAATTGTGATGACCCCTGCTGAGAAGACAAAATTGAAGAAAGAGCGGGTGAGCAATTTTCAGAAGACGTATGGAAAAAGGAGCAAGAGTTTGAAGTATTGCTTCGGAAGCGGACACTTTTAAAGCATTTCTGAACATGGAAGATCATGAAGATGTCCCCAGGAAATTCAAAGATTATGTCTTTTAGAACCTGCATACCATAAAATAAAATAAAAATAAAGCTTTAGATTGTATATAATCCAATAGAATATCGAGGGAGAAAAAGAAATATAAGGTAGCATTTTATAGAGAAATGACAACCTCAGAAACTAAATTAGTATATAAACCTCCCCCTCCCCTAAAGAGCGAAGGACCACAACAACCCTAAACCCATGCATTTCCACCTAAACCCTAAACCCATCAAGAGGTAGACCCAAATAACACAAAGGTGCACTCCCCTGGCCGCAACAGCCCATCATCAGCCTTGATGATACCCACATTAAGAGACTGTCATATTTAAGCATCAACAATACTATGTAAACTAAAACATGAACCTCCAACAGTTAACACATGATCTGACACTGCCCAAAGGCAGTGCAGAAAAGGACTTGCAATACAAAGAATGCTTTAAGTCCCCAGATATACATCATGAAAAACAAAATCTGACTTCAATTTAAAAACTGAAATATAAATTATTCAACCTTGAATCAAGTTTATAATACTCTACAATTTTTTGAAGAGAATTATATAATGAAAGACCTGTAGCATTAACAAATACTTTCCAATAAAATTTGTGTGAGTTAGTTCTTGGAAAATTTTCCCTAAAATTAGTCCAGATTTTCCATAAAAGAGCGTATTGGCTAGTAGCAAATTGAAACACAATCAGTGATCCTATTGGCTCAACAAAATAGAGATTTTATACCATAACAAAAAAAGATTTTCCTTGAAAAACTTCAACTGCAATATCAGAACCATACTTGTGGAAAATGTACCAGAAAGCAAGCTATACTTCTCATGATAGTCAACATCTTGCAATGCGTAAGGCAACAAAATAATTGCAAAAGCATACTGACTGGCACGCGCATTAAAGGGGTACATTCAAAACATATTGTAACTAGCAAAGGACATATATTGTACAATGAAACTTGCTTTTTCGAACTTTACTGAAATCCTCCAAGAAACACATGGAATACATTCATAATAGCTTCTAATATGTTCTTCTTGACTAAGAATAATGCAAGAGCACTGTCATCAAAGAATAATGCAAGAGATCAGGAAGTGAAATACCATATAAGTTATGTACACCTGAAACGTGAAAAATACAGCATACATACATCTACCAAATGAAGAAATTAAGACCTCACAAGCAAGAAGATAACAACACCGATTTAGCGGCACAATAAAATTATTATTTTAATACCCAGAAATCCACCAATCCGCAAAGTGGACACAGCTTTAAAACTGGGGCCCCCCAACAAACCCTACAAACTTTGGGAGGCGGGAAACACTTGCAAATAGCCAGGTAGGTACCTTTGGGGTTTTCCAACCCCAGACTAGATAGGAGCTCAATACAAAAGGAGGAATAAAATCTAGAACCTTACGAATGGATTGGAAGCTTGGCATCTTAATATTTCCAAGGGCAGAAATAAGAACTAAAACCCAAACTAAATCCTACCAAAAAAGAAGAACCAAGTTCTGTAATCACAATTTCTGGATTGGAAGAATATGAAATTGAAATAATGGTAGTTACATGAGAACAAGATTATACTGTTCAAAGGCACCTTAATTGTAATAAACCAGTGTTTTTAGAGGCATGCCTTCGCGCGCGTCGGCGAGCGCGTCGGAGCGAGGCGGCAGGAAATCGCCCGAGGCGGTCAGCTGTTTCGCGAGTTGCACGTTTAGCGCAGGGAAGGCGTAAGGAGCGTTGCAAGGCGTGGCCAGGCGAGCCAGATCTGGACACTTCTGAACCGGTAGAAATTTTGCGAGTCTGCAAATTGGCTGCGACTCTGCAGAGGAAGACGACTCACGCGTTTGTTTTTTAGGTTTATTGTTATGAAACGACGTTGTTTCAATTGCGTTTTAAAAAAATCCTAACTAAAACGACGTCGTTTCACTTGGAGTGTTTTGACCCAAAAAAGGGAAGTTTCTGTTTTTTTTTCTTACCTTAATTGTAGTAAGGCAAGAAGAATTAATATCTTTCTTGCCTTTTCTAAGTCCAGCCGGCTGTAGCTTTATTCTACTTACCTATTTTTTATTTTCTAAATTAATATATTAACACACGGACTTATATTATATCAGTCCCGTTCTCTTGGACCCCTATGGTCCAAGGACTTGTGGTCACCCACCCTTAGATTAGATCTAAGGGTTCATAAAAATCTATTTAAAAATAAATTTTATTTTACTTTTATTGCATAAGATATTAATTTAACTTAACCAAAAACTAAAAGTTAAAAAAGAAATAATAACACTTCACTCAAACAACACGTTCTTCCTTCCATCGCCGCCACAGCAACTCCGACACCATCGCCGCCATAGTAACCCCGACTCTGGCGTCCCATACGAAAATCCAAATCCACCCATCCCCTCGCAATTTAACGCAATCGATATGTAATAAACAAAGGGAAAACTAGAATTAAAGAAACAAATGAATGAGGGTCTGGAAAAAAAAAATATTCAGATGATGTAATTGCAGGATGCCCACCCAGACCGCTTCATGTTCACATATTAATCGCTTCTTGATGGTATAAGATTCATGGAAATCATGTTAACCAGTAAAAGAGGAGGAAACCAAATTGTAGAAACCGAAAAAGTGAAAGAGCCAAATTAGAAAAACTGTTTAGGTCTGCAAAAAAAATAAATTCAGATTATGCCTTTGCATTCAACTGACTATGGGTGGCTTGAGTAACATCATGTCTGCAGAGGGTCGTCTACGATGCCGGAATCGGAGGTGCTGTGTGGCGGCGATGGGAGGAAGAACACGTTCATGATTTTCTCCTCTGAACGTGTTTTTGTTACAGTGAACTTTTATTATTTATTTTTTAAATTTCAGTTTTTGATTAAGTTAAATTAATATCTTGATTTTTAACTAGTTTTTTTTTTTAAACCCTTAGATTAAATCCAAGGGTGGGTGACCACAAATTCCTTGGACCATAGGGGTCCAAGAGAACGGGACTGTATATTATATATATATACATATATAAAGCAAAAGGCAGAGAATGGTGAAACATTCAAAATACCAAAGAATGTCCTTGGTTAATGCAAATATTAAGAATTGAAATTATTAATTAAATGAGGATAATATGGTAAATTCACACTTTTTCATATTAAAAAAATTTTAAATGAAAAGAAAAATCAGATAATGAATCCTCTTTTTATGGAACACAACTACCCATTATCTTTTTTAATTCTAAAATAAATTTAATTTTTTAAAAAAAGCCTCTCGCAAGCGCGAAAGCGCGTGCGGGGAGGCTAGTATATACATAAAGCAAACGGCAGAGAATGGTGAAACATCTCTTTGTTGTACAGTGGCTGAACTGTAGTTCTTTTAATTAAAGAAATTATGTTTCAAATTAGAAAATAATAATAATAAAAATCCAATGTTGATAAGTAAACTCACCAAAAAACCAAGCAGCCCCACTTCAAATCCCCAAGTATACCCAGTAAGAATATATTTGAGAAACAATAATTACTACACACAAATGAACATGCATTGTCAACTCAAACCGGGTGTATATACGAAAATCAAATCCACAAATCACCAGCCTTTCCTCACGAAAATCAAATAACATTATCATTCTTAGTTTACTAGCTTACTAGTTCCATCATGATTAATGTTATAACTATATCATGGTGATTTTTAATCTTACCAATTGCAATGAAATATCTTTACCCCACGTTTGACATATATTATATATACATTATAAAGAAAACAATATAAGAAGAAAAGGCAAAGTCATCCCAGTATACATACGTTAAAGTTTATAATCACTTATTGCCAACTTAGAACTCAAATCTGTGAAAAATACACAATACTTAGACACAAAGCAAAAAAGAAACAAAATATATTCATAGCAGCACCATGCACTAAAGCTCATTGTCGCCATCAAACTACACACATCACACATTTCTTGACATCAATTCAGATAAAATTAGCCAATTTACTGTGTTCTGTGAGATCCCAGCAGATCGTACCGCAAAACATAGAAGGTGCAGCATTATCAGTGCTCTGAAGGTGTTAGAAAAAGAATTTAAAAGGTATAACCATGAGAGCATTTATCATTTCTTTTTCTTTTTCAGTAGATTATCAATAATTCAACTATCCTTCTCAAATGGGTTCAATCCAAATCAAGAATTGACCTTCTACCTAAGGTTTTCTCATAGGACCTAATCCAGATCTCCTTTCCCTTTCACGTTTCCTCATGATGCAATTGTAATATCTCACATGAAAAACCCCCTTTCACATTTATAACCCAAAACAATCCAAATCATGTCATTCTCGTAAAACTCATATCCATAAAAACAACAAATACAAAGAAACAAAAAGGAAAAAAGGAAAAACAAAACACAACCCATATAAAAGCAGTTGCTTAGAGCTGAAGAGAAATGAAAAGGAAAAGATGCGGGAAACTTACAGACGAGGCAAAATGCTATTGAATCAAAAGGAGCTTGATTGGTATTCTACGTTTGGTCTTTATTTATTTATTTATTTATTTTCGTTTCTTTTGGGGTCCGTGTCTTTTTCTTCTCCTTCTCCTTTATTTGATGGCATTTGGCGTTTGGCGTTAGGTGTTAGGCGTTAGTCGTTAGTCTAGTACCTGAAACGGTGCGTTTTGGTTCGTTACCTGTGGGTTTGAGCTTTTTATTACTCATTAGTACTCTTTATTATTTGATTTATGTTATTAAACTATGAAAAATTTGGAGATAATTTAGCGAAAGGAAACAACTATCAGGAGCTCTCCACCGTCTTGATGCCTTGTATTTATAGGCATATGAATTACGCTATTCATTAATATTTTATGATTACAATGATGAGCTATTGGGTTGAGTTATGGTAGGTATTTCTTGATATGGTATAATTTGAGCTATGGTGGGCTATATTAAACGGACACGGGTCAATACAACGACACGAAAAATTTCAAAAATCTAAGACATAGACACGGCTAGGATACGATAATTAAAATAATAATAAATTAATTATAATTATATATAGTTATATATATATATATATATATATATATATATATTTTAAATGCATACTCAATAAAATAAAAAACATTACTTTTGTTGGGTAGTGCACCTAACAAAATATAAAAAACACATCCCAACCCTCTCTCTTTTTTTTAATTCTTTTTTCTCTTCTTCTCTCCCTCTCCCAATATCTTTCTCTTTCTTTATTTTTTTTCTATTTCCTCTCCTTCTCTCTTTCTCTTTCTTTATTCTTTTTCATTTTCCGTCTTCTTCCTCTCTTTCTCTTTTCTTTCTTTTCTCCATGTATGCTCTCTCTCTCTCTCTCTCTCTCTCTCTCTCTCTCTCTCTCTCTCTCATCCGATTCAAAGTAGGCATTGTCTTCTTCCTCAAGTGCACAACGCCTTCTCTGCAACACAAATTTTTCCCATTTTTTCAAGTCATGTCTTGACCATAAGTTGACCCGTGTCTTGACAATGGACACGCATGTCCGAGGCGTGTCTGAGCAGTGTCCGACACTCCGATATGGCAGCTGGGCGACGTGTCCATGTTTGACACTCCGACACTCCCCCTTGGATGCCACTATGCATGGAATATGCCTTGTTAAAAACTTTGTCTGTAAAAACTAGTGGGACACATAACCATATGTAACATAAAATTATGTGTATAGAACACTGACATGTGTGCAACATTGCCTCGTTAAAATCTTGCCAGGAAAAACCCAGTGGGATAAAAACTTGGATAAAGGAAAAATAGTACAATGTGTGAAGATCTTTATTGATGACACACTCCTCCTGATGCTTGCAAAATATCTTTAAGCCATACTTTTGATCATCTTTCTAAATGTCGTAGTTGGCACTACTTCCGTGAGTTAATCTTGTAATATTGTGGGATGGTTCCCATGAAGAATTACCCGTTTGATGTATTCATACTTCTTTGATGATTCAACATAAATGATATTGATATCACTTTTGTACTTCACAGAGTAATCTTTGATAATGCATATATAAAACTTGTTGTTGCAACATCATTCGAGGATCCATGTGTGTGTCGTCATTCATCTAATCCCTATTTAGGTTAGAGTATTACGAAAAAATATGTAGGCTACTTTCATAAGCTTTTCTCTTCATACAATGGCTTGATTTTCATATGCTCTCCAACATCAAAAACAATGAGCTCATATTTATAATGATAAGAGCATTAAATATTTATTTTGTATAATCAATCATTCATACATATTCTTGTATGTTTTGAGAACAATTGCATATGCTATTCTTCATAAGCTCCTCAGGAATATAAATATTTCTCATAACTTCGAACATTTGAATACGTTGCAACGTTTTGAATTTTGAATTCAATCAAAGTACTCTCTGAGGCAATTTATTCGCTTCAAGTCGATTGAGTACTTACACTGAGCTTCAAGCTCTACATTGAGCGTCAGGCTCTATACTAAGCTTCATGCTCTCTTTCTTCTTCTAGATTTCTTTGTGCAATTTATATATTGCATGGTTTCTGATGATATGTTTCATACACTTCATAATCTTTATAGATTTTTCATCTCAAATTTCTTTATTAAATAAGGGGAAGTCTTTGTAAACTTTTTAAGAGTTTTAACAAAATTCTTCATATATATACTGTAATGATGGTAATTCTCATTTCCAAATTTTGGATTATTTATATATTCCTTTTGTAATAGATATTCATTAAGATGATTATACCATATTCTTCCACAATACCTTAATCCACACAAGGATCATTGCAAGCCATCATATTTTAAATCATTTGCTTAAGGCATTCTGAATCCTTCAGGAATTTTCATAGACATGAATTTTCCATAAATATGCATAACATAGCTGCTTATGTTTACCACCATAATCCCATGTCTTTATTGGGAAACGTTATGCCATAACATCAAGTGATTTATATTATATTCTTTTGGTGTTTGAACTATAGGTTCAATCATTCTACTTTTTCCAGAAATTTTCAACTTTACTAGACTGCCTCTTTCTATTGGCCAATCTTTATTTACATTTGTCGACAATTATAACAAGTGGTGCAATATCATCATGTTTAGCCCTTGATAACTTTAGTGCGTAATATAAACCAATATATCATCAATCGTGATCCCACAATTCTCATGTGCATGCGCATGCATAATATATAAGCATCTTATTACTTTCATTATTTTCTTATACCAGTGCTACTTCAGAGGCTTTCATTGTCACTTCATAGACAAATATCTCTTCTAAGATGTATAATTTATAGAATGTGGATCATAACCTCTTCTAGAGTGTTATTTTGAATAGGGCTTAAACTTTGCAATTAATCTCCACTTTTGAGGAGTTAAGTCTTTGGAACCCATAGATCTGTCATGCTTCAAGCATCTAACAGCTTTGATATATTATTGCTCATTAGTTGTCAATTACTGTATGTATATGCTTCTGGCATTTGACTTACAATCTTTTTGAGTTTGAATATCCTTCTCGCATTTATCTTTTATACCAATTTGTTGGATGAGACAATAATAAATATATTCCATAATAATTCACGTCGTTCTTTTGTTCTTTCAGGAACAACCAAATCCCCCCCTAACAATGAGAATTTATTTCATTAAAATGATACCAAGTGTGTCATAAGTATTGTCCTTCAAGAAAATGAATATAATATAAACAAGACAACATATTACAGAATTTGCTGGTTCACTCAATATAATCATCATATAAAATATTACAAAGCATAGAACTTCTGGTTCTTAACATCAAGGGGTGCAAATATGCTTATGACACAATACAATAAGTATCAATCATGTCCTTTCATAAACTTCCAACTACCTCTGTAAGGCTAACAAGATTTCTCCTGAGGAATAATTTTCTTCAAAATAAATGTAACTCTTGATAAGTGAAGAGAGAGATGAAGAGAATTAACATGTTCAGATCAGAATACCATGTTCCATTTTATGATGATATATCATCCATATTCTGATCCATGAAGCATATGGATCTCCAATACCTTTCTTCTATCATAAATTGACCCAGAAGCTCAGTGAAAGAGGTTGATCCATGATCAAACTACTGTCATAACATAGTAGTGGATCATGCTCAAAGATAATCTTGCTTCTGAAGGTCTTGAACAAAGATAATCTTGCTTTCATGGAAATCTTCAAGATTTCTAAGCACGCCAAGTGCTGTTGAGAGAATTCAGGTAGGTATCTCATTCTTTGTTTAGAAAGCAACAACAAGGGGGTATTATAAAACTGTATAAGAGTAGGGAATATATATAGCAAAAATAAGAATATAGAAAACAGGTGGTTCCAATGTAAACCACACGTTAGTCTCATATCAGTCATATTACTTTTGACAAATTCTCAATAAGACAATCCGTAAATTCAGTAAAGAGTAAAACGATAAGACTTGAATCTTTTCATAAAAAAAATATCTCAAAGGTCAGATCGAATACCTGAATGTGGTCGGCAAGCTTGAGTGGAGAGAATAGATTTTGTGGAACACGAATTCGAATAATAAGGATGGTTGTCAGGTTTTTACCTCTTAATATATGATGCTTACAATGCACTGTTCATTCATCTCAATAGAGTACATTCCTTACTTTCTGCCATTACTTAAGGGTTTCATTTTCACACTTTTTGTCCAAAAATGTCTTCATATCCCCAAAATAAGTTGGATTTGAATACTGCTCCCCATGAGCAAATATTGTTAACATTGAGATCAGACAGTGGTGCTGTCAATGACTCTCTGGTTGCTAGTATGCAGTATGCTGTATCAATTACCAATTTGGGACAATGTTTGCTGGCCACATCCCAAGAAGTTCAAGCACTTAGATCTCAAGTCATAACACTACGGAGAATGCTTAGTGATACTGATCAACAAATCAGAGGATTGCAAAAAGGAAATAAAGATTTGGAGGAACTTGTTTTTGTGTTGCAGGTTCCTGAAGAAAATACACATGAGGAACACAAAAGTTCTTCTATAGATGCCCAATTTCTGAGGCACTAAACATCTGCTGCAATCTTGATTATGTAATTTTTCTCCTTTGTAATATAGAACTACAAGTTCCAATTCTCCATAATAATATGAACATAGTATCCACTAAATCTTTAAATCATATGAACTTCTAGTTCATTTTTGAAATAATATGAGTGACCAAGAAACTTTAGGTTCTTTGTAAACTTGATCTTATAATTTCTTAATCATGATATCAAAAATTTAGAACTTCAGATTCTATGTAAACATTTTTTATGTTTGTCTACAGAACTTCAGGTTCTTGCAAATTTATCTCATATTTATAGAATTTTAGGTTCCACAAATTAAATTCCAAATAAGCACACATAATCAATGAACTTTTGGTTTGTGATATTCATAAAAAATTAGTTTCATATATTCGAAGCTTCAGGTTCGAACATTTGGATTCAATAATGAAGTAATACTTGTGCTTTGAACTCTATATTTACATTTACATAAATGTAAATATGTGTAATCTCTATTATTGATCTAGCTCGTTTCTTTGGCCAAAGACTTTTGAGTCACATATTCTAAGCATTCTCCTTCTTTACTGAAGGTAGAAATCCCTTGTAATACACTCACATGTCTCCATGAATTGATCATGAACCCTAGCCATATTTTTGGGTTATGCCCAGAGGAACACAATGCTTCAACATGTCTAAGGGCCCACGATACTTCCATGAGACAACTCGTGGTGCCTCAGGTCAATGACTAATTTGCACTATTCCAACGTGAGAGATCATGATTGACATGTAAGTAAAACTTCCATTCAAGTTCTCTCTGTTGATCGTGTTTAGTGAATTCATTCACTATGGAACACCCATACACTTATCTTAGTGTCTCCATACGAACAACTCAAGACCGGTTATCCTCCTGATTGAGCAGATACATCACATGATAGCCCTTGTGGATTATCAATGCCCAGTTGATTATCTTATGACCACGAACCATTTAGTATATGTATATGGTACAGAAAGGTTTCCTGAACTTAACTTCTTTAAGTCACTTTCTATGTCTCACGATCCACGGCCTTGTTGGTTAAGTAAATTACTAAGATTATTACTCAAAACAACATAATGCCCTTAATTAATTAGGTGAAATATCATTAGAGTTTACATTTCATGATTGGCTCTATGGCATACTTCTAACAGACCCAAACTTCCTTCCATCCACCCTTCTCTATTCGAGTCCTTATACCAACCTGCAACGTCGACGATTGCTTCCATCGCACTCCAAATTTGAAACCCATCCTCCCTTCCCCATCCCCTTTCTCTCTCACACATATATTAGCTATGGGAAACCTCAAAAGCTAGTTCAGAGAATTCTCCTTAGCAGCTTCAAGACAATTAAGCCAACCTGATCCAAATATGACCCATACCCAACAAAACAACCCTAGATTCAGTTATGGGTTGTGCGTATAAAGATGAGGAGAGAGAGAGAGAGGAAGAAACGGGGAGAGAGGGGTTCGCAGAGGGGGGGCTGGGGGATTGATTTGGTTCTGGGTTCACCCCCGGGGGGAGGGGGGGGGGGGGGGGGGGGGGGGGAGAGGAGGGATGTTAGGCAACCACCGGCTTCAAAAGCTTAAACTGTTCTGGCATACATCAATATGCATAACATCCAAAGTGAATTTAAGGGATTATGGCGTTAAAGATTAAAATAAAATAAAATTAGAGAGTGAGAGAGAACAATTTGTACTATGAAACCATAGATATTGACATGACTTTATGTCAATATCTATGGTTTTATTAGGGTAACCCTGAACTTTCAAAAGTTCAATCCCCTTTTTTAGGGTAACCCCAAAGCACGCATATGTAGTAACATGATTTTTATTAGGGTAACCCCAAAGCACTGTCATGACATCCTGCTTAAGTTCGAAGTATATAGTTTCGTCCCTTTGGAGGCAAAGTTTGAGAGCATTTTTCTAAAAAAATTTGGGTGCTTTCCTTCTCAGCATGCTTTTTGAAGAAGTTAGAAAGCTAAAACATCCGGGGTGAGGCAATTAACACATTAATTTGAGTGCCATATAGTGTAGCTAGCCTTGACTTATTGAATCATTTATGGAGACAGAAATGACTCGCCCTGGTATTTTCATTTAAAAGTTGTGTGGGATAAAATGCATCCAAGCTATGAGCTGCTCTGCTAGTGCTGTGCTGAAAGACTATTTCCAAAGAAATACCAGAGATGAGGTTTGGGCAACCACTATGTTGTTTCACAATACAAAATACATTCAGCATCAACTTGTTGAAAACAATCCGAATGGAGAATAAAACCTGGCTGCATTTCACAACTCTGACTTTACCAATAAGTAACTTGTATTTTTTCGTGTTGGCATGACCTCTTTCGTAGGTTTACAAATCATATTGAACAAACAAGGAAAAAAAAAACCGAAACTACATCCAAGCGTCAACAAGAAACTCATAGAATACATTACTTCTGACAAAGAGAGCACAACTATGAAAACAGATTATGCCTTTGCTTTTCCAGCCTGGAGAGATTGAGCCCTCTGTTGTAATTTTAACATCTGCAAGACAACATATCCAATGGAAGCAATTAATATTGAAATATATGTCTACATTGGTTAAGAATGGTGTTAACTTGTAGTTAAGACCCTTTGCGGAGTACACCCCAGTCAACTTCAAAACGAGGAGGTGAAAGGAGAGGCACAAAACCAATGCAACAATTTAATTGTACACTTTCTGATATTAATTCTTCAAATACCATAGATATATTACCACAACCCAATCAAAGTCAAAAGGTCGTACGAATGGCTATGGCATTATACGAGAGCATTTAAGATACACAGAAACAAGGAAGAATACAAACCGTTTCTTTCTTGCTATTTTGCTTCTCTTCCAAATCTTGAAGAGTAGCATCAAGCCGCTTCCTGTTGCACAGAATAAATACCAGTTTCAGTGTCTAACATATGCCAGACAAGTTTCGCATGAATATGATTATGATGATCAAGAAAAAGATAGGAAAAAAAAATGAGAAATTTATGGTCTAGAAAAACATATAACTGGTATGAGATCCATCTAACAATTCCCGTGAAAAAGGTTTCTCAAGATAAGCTTATGCACAGAATACACAGCTTCAGAAAAAGACACACCAAAACCTGGTAATAATTGAACTCAATACCCAATTTATTCATCCCTCTCCACTTTTTTGGGATTTAACCAAACAATCCCATTTCTTTAGATATTTATTTCTTAGGCCCACAATCACATATATGAAGGTAATAGGCATATGAATACATTGAACATCCTCTTATGAAATAATCAACATCCTTCACTGCAAATGTGAACATAACTCATTCCAATGAACAGAGACCCCTACACATCATTTTGTGAAAACTCAGTACTAAAACGTCTTGCTTTATAGTAAGCAATTCAACATCCATAAAATTGATAGCTATTAGCTACAATTACAAAAACTTTGTTCTAAAGATTTGGTTCTTGAGAAGGCAGAGCTGCATTTTTCTTTATGCTATTGCACTCTTGGTCCTTCCCCATCTGGTGGGGAGAAATTTACCCTCAAAGAAGCTTGTTGATGGTTTGGCCTCTATACAACATATCATAAATTGTAAATATTTGATATGGAAACTGTGTACCATATGCAGTTTCAGAAAAGAAAAGGCTTTAGTTAGATTCATTACGTTCCATTTAAAAATTTCACTTTCCAGCATTAAGATCAATGATCAAGGCCTATCATTTAACATAGATTAGTTATAACTTTAAATTGACCAAAAATTTATTAAATTGGTTTGACCAAACCAATTTCAACACTCAATCTAAACTCTCACTTTTCTCACAAAATTCTGAAATTGTTCACACGAAAAAATACAAGAGTTACTTATTGATAAAGTCAGTGTTGAGAAGTGCAGCCGGGTTTATTCTCCGTTCAGGTCATTTTCATCAAATAGATGCTAAACTAACAACAATAATCCATAAAGTTAAAATTTGAAATGATAAACTAAACTAGTGCAAATATTGCAAGTGCAGAGTACAAACCATAATATTATATATATACATATATAAACAAATGAAACAGAAACATACAGTTCGGCAGAGATGTATTCAATTCTCTTGCGCACATTGGCCCTAGCCTCTGCCAAATCCTGCTTCACAAGAACCGGACCGATCAATTTGAAAACATTGGCGTCTTCGCTCAGGAGATCCAATTCCTACAAACACAAGCAATCATATTAGTATTCAATCCAATAGTAAATCACTAACCAATAACCATGAGATTATAAACACTACAACAAAGCCCACTAGCTTCCAACTAAATGAAAATTTTGCAAATACATCAGATATCAGGTAATCACTTTAGCAGAAAATCACTTCAAGTATTCTGAAAAAAGAAAAAAGCTATTTAAATGAAATTTAGCGTCTCAGCTTATGTAAAAATCATAACAAGAGCTGACTTCGTTTTCCCGGTAACCAAACAGAAAATAGCGAAAGCACAATCAAGACAGAAGGTGACCTTGAGAACGAGCTCGTTCTCGCCCAGCTGAATAGTGTACTTCTTTCTCACTTGGTGATTCTTTGAAATATCTGAAAGAGCGAATGCCATGTTAGGGTTTTACATATTAAGTATAAGTGTGAATGCATACAGCAACGACTTGCCTTTCTGGATTTTGCTGAGATCGTTAGCTTTGGCCTCCAATTCGCGCTGAAGCTCTCGAAGAGCTGACGACGACGCCATTGTTTTCGCTGCTGTTGTTACATGTATTCCTTCGTCTTCTGATCAGTAGCAGCTTAGGTCTCTCTCTCTCCCTTTTCTTTGGTTTCATTGTTGCAGATCCAAGCCAGTATGCTTTTTGGTGTAGAGTTGTGTTGGGCCTTCATTCAATCCTGTAAGTTTTAGGTCCAGATCTTGGGCTTGCGTTCTTTAAAATTCTCGCTGACCCACGTAGCCGTGAAAGCAATCAGAACCCTTTTCTTATCTTTATATTTAGGGTGGTGTTAAACGAAACAATTTTAGATTCGTTTAACAGCACCCTATATTTAAGATCTAAAAACAACATATAAAAGGTAGGGTAAATCACCTAGCCAAAAACGCAAACAAAGATTGAAAGTTGCAGAGAATAAATCGTTCAATAAAAATAAATGAAAATGAAAACAAAGATAGGAAGTAACACTTTTGAAGATTGAGTATTTAGAGAAGAGTGTGCATTAACCTTTGGTAGAGAGAGTTCTAAACACCCCATAAACATCCTGGAATTAGCTTTTACTGGTATGTCCTCTTATATTCCAAGCAAAGGCCCCTTTGCACAAATTGTAGGATTTAAGAGACACAAATATTGCACGGGCGAGGATCAGAGGCGGAGACATTATGTGTTATTTATTTATTTATTTAAAATATAACATGAACAAATATAGGATGAAAGCTCCATGTCACCTCTTGTAAGTTTTTATCGCCGGGTGGGGGGGGGGGGTTGAAAGAAAAGAACCACCACACCACTTCATTAGAGCACTTCTAGCAGTTAAGGCTGAGCTCGGGCTTGGGGGGGTGATTTCCAGCAGCAAAGGCTGGCTTGAAGGGGAGTTCAGCCTGAGTTCAAGCCCGGATTTGTTGACGTCAGCAACAAAATTTAAATAAAAAAAATACAAAAAAATATAGATTTTTTTGTATTTTTTACTTAGTCATATTTTTCACTTTCCACACCAAAACTCTATACAAATTTCTCTCATTATATCTCATGTGAATAGTTGTTGTCATGGCAATGGGTGGAAACACCACAACCTTTTGCAAGGGCAGCCACTATTCACGTGAATAGTAGCTGTCCTAGCCCCCCTTGCCATGGCAAAGGGCAAACTGCTGGAAGTGCTCTTAATTACCGTTAGGTGAGTTTAATTAGATGGTAAAACTAGGCCATAGGCCAAATATTAGGGAGACTTTGGAAAAGACCAAAGGAGAGAGAAATTTTTTAAAAGAAGCCAAAATGGACAAAATTGCCCTTATTTATTTTTGGATTTCCTAGGAAATCCTTTACATTTGCAAGTCTATGGTTTGAAAGTTGAGAGGTTTTTCTTTCTTTTTTGAAAAAGTTTTTGCTTTTTCCAAAAGTGAAAGTTTTTTTGTGGCTAAAACCTAAATTTACTCAAATATACTAAGCAAAATGCCATTGCGTAAACTAAGCAAAAGCAAAGTATCGCATGAGATGCTTGTAACCAAAAAAAATGTGTCGCATCAGATACTCTATTGGAAAATGAGAACAAAGGAAACAGAGTAGACGCCGTTGCGTTAACTGATAAATTAAAATCGAAGTATAATCAATCTCTGCAATCGGACTGACTGGCAGTAGCGACCAATGGCGGAGGTCGATGCTCATACACAAGAAGAGTTCTTTGACGTCCTCACCAAAACCGGACAGAAGACTGGCATTTCCAAGCCCAGGCAAGCTAAAACCCAAACCTCCCCTTTCTCTTTTCCTTTTGATTACCCAGACTTCACGAACACCCCATTATATCGAAGAATCAAGCAAGCAAGAAAGCGAGGAAATTTGTTTGATTGCGTTCACTCTTTTCTTGTAATTTCTGGAGAAACAAACAGAACACGTTGTGCAAAAGATATTGATTGTGGAAAGCCCTTCAATCAGTTACTTTTTTTGAGTCAATTGAGTTGATGAATTGAAAATAATCCAACCAATTGTTTGCCCTTCTTTAAATCTTCAGTTTAAATGTATGCAGAAGTAGACATGCTTGATGTTCTCATGGTAGCTGATTTTACTGATGGCAATATGCTATGTTTCTGCTTTTTGAAGAATTTTGTGCTGATGACCAGTAACTCTGATTGAAAGTTTCATGGTTTTTATCACCCTCTATGTTGTGACATATATTCTTATCTATGAATACTATTGATGCCCATGTAGAGGAGATGTTCATCGAGACGGAGATTACCATCGAGCTGTACATGTGTGGATTTTTGCTGAGAGTACACAGGAACTTCTTATCCAACGACGAGCTGACTGCAAGGATTCATGGGCTGGGCTGTGGGATATCTCAAGTGCTGGACACATATCCGCTGGTGATTCGTCACTCATAACAGCTCGGTAGCTAGCTTCATTACCCTTTCTTGTAACAGACACTTACCGCTTGTACTATATTTTCCTTTTACAATACTTGTAAAAATCATAACCAGTTTACTTGTAAAGTCATTTGAGCAGCCATCCTGGTTTTTACTTGTTTAATCAAGCTCCTGTTAGCCTGATTCATCTGGATAGTCTACTGTTTTGTGCTAAGTGTGGCTGATTGTATTGTGCTTTTTAGTTGCTATTTGTGTGACTTTTTTGACTTTCTTCTTGATAGAGTGACATTATGGGATTTCAAGTTCATAGAGTTTTCTAAACTTTCTAGGCTTTCTAAAATTTGATTGATAAAATGATAACAAAGTTCAAAGCTCATATGAACCTAAGAAGTTGAAGGCCTTAGCAGATAGGCACTTTTGTCTTCCTTTAGGAAAATACTAGTCCCTAATTCTCATGTTAGGGATTGCATGCCAAATTCCAAGAGTTAGGCCTATATGGAGATGGACCTTTTAGCATAATAAATTCATTTTTTTTTTCTCTTTGATCATTTTAGGTGTGGTGGCATTAATATTGATGGCAGCCAATTTGCTAACTATCTTTATTTTCCCTTTTCTCAGCCAAGCTTTACAGTTTTAGTTCTTTGATCCGGTCCATTTCATATTATATATTTTCTTATTGCCTCTATTAACTGCTGCGAGGAAGCTGACATTGGTCACTATTGCCTTGTATAGAATAAAATTACTTTTTATAAATGTATCCCTTTTACATGCCTTGTACGACGTGATGCTAATTGAATTTCCATTTTTCAATAGTAGATATTGTTTTAGAAGATTGGTAATGAATTTATACAGAAGTGCCTATTACAGAATTTACTTATTTCTGAATTGAAGTATTTTATCTCCTTATTTCCTCAAGTTACTGCTCCACCTCCCCTTTTGTGCATGAGACAGTCATGCCAATTATCCTGCGTATTTTGTTGTTAAAATTTAGAGCTGTCTGAAGTGTGCTTGTTACTGAAACATAGTAATTTATATATCAGGAGGGAGCTTCAAGAAGAGCTAGGTGTAACACTTCCAAAGGACGCATTTGAAATGATATTCGTTTTTCTTCAAGAGTGGTTAGTAGGCCAATTCCTTTGTTCTATTGTTGGATATATATTTCTTTGTCTAGCAGCTTTTAGTATGGACTATTGTTTCGTGAATAAATTGTTATTAGTTGTTACTACATCTGGAATTTGAATTTCCCTTTTTATTTTAGTTTGTAGTGAGATATGCTTCGCTAGTCTACATTGTTATTGTTAATAAGCACTAGTTCAGAATTTCATAGCTCTTTGAGATATAGGTGAGATGTTATTATACTTGTGAGGCTTTGTGAAGTTGTGGAGGTGTTAAGTGGTTAAAGGTATCTGAAAAAGGATTCCCGTATTGTTCCAGACAGCATCAGTTAATAATTTCTTGAAGTTCATGAGGACGGGTGTATAGTAGTAGAGGGGTTAGGATTGGGAGTACTACTAATAAGGGGTCAAGACAGGATGAGTTTTAAGGTCCTTGTATATCAAGGTTAAAAGGGTGTTGTATTGTATGTGGTTACTGCATAAACATGCAAGCAGTAAACAATTGCTGAGACATCCTTAGGAAGAGTAGATGAGCAAGGAGGAGAAGACAAGCACAAGAGATTTTCATGCACTCAAAGTTTCCAAAGAAGCTTCATAGCTTCAACCACAATTATGCTTAGTTTGGACCTGTACAGCACCCTAATTATGCTTGCCCAGTAGGCTCTTCGCTTGACATTCAATCTTAAGAGAACAATCCTGGTTTTTTCTTTGATGTTAAACTGCTACAATCTGCATGAACAGTAAGGTAGATTTAACACTATCTAGCATGAGGTTGATACAGGGGTGGCCTTGCCCATCTGGACATCATGGCTGGCATTGACAGTCTGGTCAAACAAGCTTGAATAGGTATTTACCATCCAAATTTGTATCAACTAGGAAAGAACATAATTGTGCCAGCTCTACAATATTCTGCCTGTGGTTAGGAGAAAAGGTTGAGCAAGATTAAGGAGAGAAAGAATAGATACCAGGTAGATCCATTATGGACACCATCTAATTATTGAGACAATCAATCGGCGGAAGTTTTTTGGAGTGAATTGAAAGACTTACATTAGCTTTAGTACAGGAGCAGAGGGCTACAAATTATTTCTGATATTTGGGATCAATAATGCGAAATCATAGGAAAATGGATGGTGATTCAATAAATAGAGTTAGAAAAGTGCGGACAAAGTAGGTTAAAAAAGAAGTTCTATAGAACTGTCCAGAGGCCAACTGTTTTGTATGGGGCATAATGTTGAATGGTAAAGCAATAGCAAGTGCAATGCATCCATGTAGAAAAATGAAAATTTAAAGATGGAAGATGGGTGTGACTAGAAAAGGCAGAATTGAAACCAATCTATTTACAACAGAATTAGGAGTGAAAGTGATAAGGTACGTGAAATTAGGCTTAGGTAGGCATAATCAACGTAGACCGCTAGATGCATCTATAACTAAAGAAAGACATGCTAAAGTACAAGATAAAAGATTAAAGAAGCCAACCAAAATTAACAAGGGAAGAAGTGAGACAAAAGGATATAAGATTTCAGATTTAGTAGAAGACATTGTATATTAATATGAAAGAATGAAAGATGAGAATTCAATGTTCTATTCCAAAAAATTAGGACAAAGGCGGGTTATTCTTCAGTCACCTTCGAACATTCTTTGTGAAAAATAGATGTCTTTTGATGGTGGAAGGCAGGCAAGAGTTTTGTGGAATTGCGCTGTGCTTGCTGACTTTTGGGTAATTTGTTTAGAGAGAAATAGAAGAATCTTGTTGAACTATAGTGGGGATGTAGAAGAGAATGCTTGGGAAAGAATCAGGCGTTGGGCATCTTTATGGGCTTCTCTTTCTCCAGCTTTTAAGGATAACTCATTTTGTGTAATTTTATTAGATTGGGGAGCTGCTGCTGGATAGTCTTTTAGAGTTGAAATACAATGTAGAAGGTGTATTTTGGATTTGATTGTTAGGGTTATCATTTTGATGGTGAACTCCTGGTTCACTAAGTTTTGTATTGGAATGTTTCTCTATATTAAATTTTTTTTTCCATAGAAAAGCGGGTATCGGTGTTCCGAAACGACCAATTCGTTGAGGGCTTAGTTGTGGTTGTCTAGGGAGCAGGGCTTGTCTGGGTTTAAAGCTTAGGGTTGTTCTAGGTTTTCTCGTTGGTTTGTGGGAGCTGGGTTGTTTTTATTCTTTAGTCTTGTTCTCTATCTGCTGTGGATTCCTTATCCACTTTTGTATTTTGTTCCTGTTTTAATACAATTGTTTCTCTTCAAAAAAATAAAAATAAAATACAATTACGACAAAGGCCAAGGATGACAATGATGATGGTGATGATGTTTGTATTTTGTTTATATTCAAGATCTGCTGTGTATTAACTGATGTTGGGTTATATTTTGAATGCAGTGTAACAAATGATGGAAATTTCATCAATAATGAATTCAATGATGTATATTTGGTTACAACTGTAGATCCAATCCCTCTTGAGGCATTTACTCTTCAGGTGAGGAGGGTGATGCATGTCAAATAGAAGTTCCAATGATTCATGTTTTATCTTTTTGCTATTTTATGATACTTTGACTATTCTGGGAAGATCTATTAATTACATTCTCTCTAAGTCAGGAAATATGGCCATCAGAATTATTAATCACTCATAGAAACAGTTCAAAGACTAGGGGTGAAAACTAATAGAACAGGAAGATGTGCTGGCTTATATAAAAATGCAACTGCGATATTGCAAATGCAACCATATGGCTGAATTAGACTCATTTAGATATTGTTTGCTATGCAGCTTATGTTGCCATGTAAATTTTCATGAGTATCTGAACATCTCTTCTCTCTAATGGCAGGAAACAGAAGTCTCTGCTGTTAAGTATATTTCTTACGAGGAGTATAGAAGCTTACTTGCTAAAGAAGATCTTGATTACGTCCCCTATGATGTAAATGGGGAATACGGTCAGCTTTTTGACATAATTGCAAGGAGGTATGCTATTGAAAAGCATTTTAAGTTTTTCTATTTTTTATTTTATTTTATCAGTGAGATGGAATGATCCATCCCATGACTAGCCTATATGAAGATTCTTTCTTGTAAGACTTAAGCTGGTCAAGAAACAATTTATTCCTGAGTCCTGATACCCATGTAAGGCTGGATTTAGTTGCATCTCCAAGAATTTTTTTTTTATTTTTAAAACTTAATATTTTTATTTTTAAGAAACAATATCTTTTTTTGGGTGTGTAGACAAAAGGATTTTGAAATTGAAATTGAAATTTCTTTCTTTTTATTGTTCATCGCTAGCTTCATGGAAATAATGAATGTTCTTGTGCCTCCATGGCAATAAAATTTTATTCTTTGATTTACTCGGCCTGAAAAACATTAATTCCGTATCAAGAAGACTGAAAGACATACAATACTATATCACTATCTGTTTCAAATTTCCCCAATATTCACTACTTTCTTATGTCAGCTATTTCATCTTAATTTCCTAAAGGTACAAGGAGAACACTATAGCTCGAAGTTTATCCCTACAAAAGCAACTCCAACGTTATGCTCCTGTTTCCCTCAGTGCCGAGGTTATTGTCCTTAGTCATTTCTTAGATCTATTATTCCTTTAGTAAATTATGTATTTAGTTTATTCTTTTTTCTTTAAATTTTATTGGATGTAGACAATATTCTGTCATGGTGCAATGATTAAAAGTTTTAGCTGGAAGTTGGAAAGGTAGAATGGTTATAAGTTTTTGCTGCACCCTGAGTTGCCAAGAAGCTTTATCTTTAGTTTTGACAAAGTGGAATCAATTTGTTTATGCCAAAATCTGCATTGAGATGTTTTGGTTGGCACCATGATTCAGTGATAAGGAATGTGAATTCTGTAGGTATTATTTGGTATGCATCTGGAAGAAGAGGAATGCAAGGGCTTTCAAAGGCATTGAGCTCTTTGCAAGCCTTGTGGTGGTTGTGTTTATTCATCCAGCATTCCAGGAATGCAATTTAGTTAGTGCCTTTTTGGCTAGTATTTCATAGCCTGAGTACTACTCTTTCCACCAGTTCTGTAACTTGTAAACATATTACATGAAACTGTTGAAACAATTTAAAAGTTGGTTGAAAGTACAACAAGCTTTCTTACCTAAAAGGTGAACCATAATGTTACAGATTTTCAAGAAGATGGTGTAACTTTTGTTGCCTAATTTAAATTTTAACTTCGTATCTGGAATGTAGCTTATTAAATACTTTGACCCAAAAAAAAAAAAAACTTTGATGTTGAAATTCTTCCTCTCCTCTCCCATCTCTTGTGCATCAGCAATCTTCTTCTTTTTCTTCTTCTTGTAGATGGTTGTGTCCTTCCTTTTTCTTTTCCCCAAAATGTAGTTGTTTGGGTCCTCCAAGTGAAGTTGAGCATATTTTGTTTCCTTGATGCAGTTAACAGGGCTTACAGATGCAGACAGGGAGGCTCTGGTGTTACTAATTAAGGCTGCAGCAATTATGGACGAAATCTTTTACCTGCAGGTTGCATAGATTTGTAATGTAACACGTGCATTGTTAGTTAATTAAACAGACACTCCAACCTGTGTATTTGTGCTGTTATGTTATTCTGATACATAAAGACTGTTAGTATGCATGAAAATAATGATATGTGCTGCTGCATGGTAGATTCAAGTATCACCAATAGTGTGCATCTGCATACACATATTGTGGAATATATTTTGCACTATAATTTCTTTCTTTGTATACAAGTAAAAATGCACTAAATGAGCCAAGGGGAAGCTATGCAAATATCTTGTAATTTTCCTTGTGTTGCACCTAGTCTGTCAGGCACATATATTATTACTATAATTCTTAATCTATGTTGTAGTGCCCATTTCTAATTTTTTTTTTTTCCATTCTATGTTTCTGATTTTACATTTAGGTTTGGTACAGTAATCCAGTTCTACAAGATTGGTTAAAGGAGCATGCTGACGCATCACAGTTAGACAAATTGAAATGGATGTATTACGTAATTAATAAGAGTCCATGGTATGTCTTCTTCAACTTAGTTTTCTTTCAAGTGTATACTATGCACAAGAGATTTTTACCTACAAATGTACTGTGTGCCATGTGTATGTGTGTGTGTGTGTGTGTGTGTGTGTGTGTGTGTGTGTGTGTGTGTGTGTGTGTGTGTGTGTGTGCGTGTGGGTGGATGGGTGTTCTCATGTAATTTTGGATGATACTACTTGAATAAATGTTTGCAATATTACGTAATTAATAAGAGTCCATGGTATGTCTTCTTCAACTTAGTTTTCTTTCTGGTGTATACTATGCACATGCAATTTTTACCTACAAATGTACTGTGTGCCATGTGTGTGTGCGTGTGTGTTGGTGGATGGGTGTGCTCATGTAATTTTGAATGATACTACTTGAATAAATGTCTGCAATATTTTCTATCAACAGGTCATCCCTTGATGAAAATGAGGCATTTTTGACAACTGCGGATTCGGCTATAAAGTTGCTTCCTGAAGCGACTAGAGCTGTTACTGGGTGGAAGGGACTTGAATACAAAGCTGCGTTTCCTCTGCTGAAACCACCTGGTGCAAACTTCTACCCGCCAGACATGGACAAAGTGGTATATGATTGAGCTGATTGTATTGTAGAAAAAAAAGATCTTATAGATATATGAACACCAGTAAATTTCTTTTTGTGTAGGAATTTGAATTGTGGAAGAGCAGTCTAACAGAGGACCAACAACAAGCTGCAACAGGCTTTTTCACTGTTATTAAAAGACACAGTGAATTCAGTCTGGATTCTTCCTTGTATAGTAGTACAGTTAGCAGCACAAATCATTCAGTGGGTTCCACTCATGATCTATATAGTGTTCCTTTCTCCCAAGAGTATAATTCTTCCCTCACACGAGCTGCTGAGTTCTTGCATAAAGCTGGTGACTTGGCCAGTTCTCCTAGGTATGAGTTTGACGAATTTCTTTTCTTCTAAGTTGTTTCATTGCTGATTCTAAGTTAAGAGTTTTATGTGCATTTCATGGTGCAGCATGGGTTTAAATACAGAGATTTCATGCTTTACAAGGCAAGAGTCCAAGAAAATTCCCTTCATATTTTGCTGTGATATATGGTTGATTTTATGTGCGTTGATCTTAGCCATCCCTTAATATTTGGCTGTAAATATGGCTGATTTATGACTGCTATCCAGCAGTATATCACAACGAAATATCAAGGGACATAAAAAAAATTTGCCTATATACGTCTTACGTCGTATCTCGTAAAGCCTGAAATTTACTTTTTTTCTTTTATCAGTGAAACCTCTGTATTTAAACTCATTACTGCATCAATAAAAATGCATTCAACAAGTTTTTAACCTTAATAAGCTATTAGAGCTGGAGATAGTAGTTTGATTCTCTGCAATTGAAATTTCCCAATCTATAGTGATTTCTGCATGTTAGAGTATGATAATTATTGATCCACAGCCCAGCTTAAGCTGTTAGGAAAAATAGTAAACCTACAAAACTTGACAGTGGTCATGCTAAATATCATCTTCGTACAACCGTTAGATTAATCTTGTGTTCTCTATGAAGTTTGAAGAGGTTTCTTCACAGCAAGGCCGATGCTTTTCTTTCAAATGACTACTATGACTCAGATATAGCCTGGATGGAGTTGGTTAGTACAGTATTTAAATATACCATTTACAATCGTAAATTAAATGGTGTTGATACACAGTTATAACTATAGTTACTATTTGTTTCTAGAGAGAATTTTACCACGAGCTGGTTTATTAATATGTTGAAGTTTTATTGTGGTTATCAATATGTTGAAGTTGCTATTAATCAAACGGCTTGATCCTTTAAGGTTAATTGATTTTTATGTAATTCACAAACTAGAATATCTTGTTTTCTAAAGTTGCATGGCCTGATCCAACCCATGTCCATCCCTCTGCTGTACAATGGGGTTATATTATATATGAATATGGAATCCCCTATTGTATAGCCCATTGACAGCCTCTCTCTCTCTCTCTCTCTCTCTCTCTCTCTCTCTCTCTCTTTGTTTTTTTATTTTTTATTTTTTAAATAATGACCACTGTAATTTTTGTTAACTAAACTAAACAGCAATACAACTGTGAACCAGCAGTCCACTGAAGATACAATCAAACTGACAGCAAAATTTCTGCACTACATCTTTAGTTTCTGGACATCAAAACCACAGTGATGCCCAAATTTTGACTCTACCCTACTAGAGATACATTTCTTCCTCACTTGGTTTCACATATTCTACCATTATTTTCCACCAAAATGGCCCACAAAATTGTCAACAGACTACAATTTCACAAGCTTTTTTCCCATCACCAAAAGCACAATGTTTCTCCACTAGTGAATGTGAAATCACCCAACTCGACCTCATTTTTCGGAACTACCTGTACTACAGTGTCAAGCAAATGAGACGGTGAAATGAATGCTTTTAGTAGCCTCGTTGCACATGTTACACCAATAAGGTCATAAGTTGACATTAGACCTCCGAATCATTGAGATGGGGTTAAAAATATGAAGGGATAATTCACCAACCAGCTTGCTGAAATAGGATTACACACGCAAAAACAAAAAACAAAAAAGTTGCAAGCTGATTCCGTTATCCACCTTCTGTATAATCTCAATCATATGACATTTGTACTCAAAGAAAGTAGGGTAGAACACTCACCAACTTCAAGATCATTCAATTTTTACAAAATTGAAATTCCAACACATTTCAATTGGAGAGGAGACCTAAACTAGATGCTAATGGACATGTTATGTGACAACGAAAGCCTATGATGTAATATAAATTTTTTTATATATTCAGTGGACATCATTCACACTGTCTGTACTCTTTACCTCTTAATTTTAGCAGTATGTTTACTATAAAAAATGAATATTTATATACATTTATCTTAAAAGGAAATGACCTTATAAAAAATTGCACTTAATTACAGAAACTTTTGTTCTTGAACTTCAATTCTCTAAAATGGCATCAAGTTCATTTGTATAACGTGAATTTTTACCCCATGAAGTATGGGAGCTTTCTTGTTTTCCTCTTGAAATTTTATTACTTTCTGTAAGTCTTAAGAGCATTAAACTGTTGATCTAGCCTTTATTTTTGTCTGCTGTTCTGCTGTAGGACTCAAAGCTGGATGTTACTATTGGTCCGTATGAAACATATGAAGATGCTCTTTTTGGATATAAGGTATTTTTATATGGAGCACCCTTGTATTTTATGCTTCTGCATTCACGACCCTGTAGTTTAAAATTGTGAACTTAGGTAGCATATACAATGATATTGATAGCAAATTTCTTCCTTTTTAAAAGTTAATAATTTTTATATTTCTTGCATTTTGGTGTTTATTGTCTAAAAGGACCTACTTGAGAATTCATGTGATAGCATGGTAGTGAGTTTTCTGCCTTTAGATGTAATTGAACTGCGTTTCATCTTAGGCTACATTTGAAGCATTTATTGGAGTTCGGGATGACAAAGCAACAGCTCAATTAAAACTTTTTGGTGATAATTTACAGGTACTATTGTACAATCATTTTCTACCAGAGATTTAATAGCTTACCAAAAAAGAATTATCCTGACAAACTTTGTTATCCCTTCTAACTATCAGTTACTATTATTGTTTGTCTATAAGGTTCTGGAGCAAAATCTCCCACTGGACAATGTGTACAAGTCTAAAGATGTGATTTCTGCTCCTATTCGAGTCATCGATCTTCTTTATAATGCAGGAGTAAGTTTAGACTCTGGAAAATCTTTCAAGATGATTTTATTCTATGGCCACTCGCAACTTATTGATTAGAAGCATTATGGTTTGCCCTGCTTCTAGTGCTAACGTAAAAAACAAAAATGAAAAATCCTTTTGCTGAAGTGCTCTCTCTCTCTCTCTCTCTCTCTCTCTCTCTCTCTCTCTCTCTCTCTCTCTCTCTCTCTCTCTCTCTCTCTCTTTGTGTGACATCGAGCGATGAGCAGTATACTCGGCTAGATAATAGTCAGTGAAAAATAAGAATAGTATTAGAATGGAGAAATGTAAAATAAATCTTCAGGTTTAGGTTTGAGGTTGACATAAATTTACCTATCACAAATAAATCTATTAAGTGTCATGGGTTTGGTAAAATATTTTTGTCCTTAATTGTATAGTGTCCATTGAGGTCAGAGTCCTCTACTTCTGTGTTTATTGTAAATGCAACTTTAACTGGTTGGTGAAGTGGCGTTAACAACTTCAAGTTTTACCTCAGGATGTAAAGGGTCCTCAAACTGTTGCTTTTAATCTACCAAATGACGAGCGTATAGTAAAAGATCGAGGAACATCAATGGTCATGCTGAAGAATATCTCAGAGGCTAAGTAAAAATTTCCTTCATTTTTATGTTTCATGTACTTAGATAAATATCAATTATTGCTTTTCGAAATTTTCATCTGTTGTGTTGGGAAGGTAATGTCAGAACTGCCTATGCTAAACCAGGTTCAAGCACATTCTTCAGCCTATAGCCGATGTTTGTATTACAAAGGAACAACAAGAACTTGTAGATTTTGAATCTTTCTTTACCCACACAATTTGCCATGAGTGCTGCCATGGGATTGGACCTCATAGCATAACACTTCCAAATGGTAGAAAGTCTACAGTGAGATTGGTCAGTGACCTAACTCTCTAAGTTATGCTGTTTACTTGTTCACAATAATTTGTTTTGACAACCTTTGTTGGATTGCATTGCTGCTTATAGTAATCTAAACTTTTGTTCCAAACTAAGGTTCAACATATCTAACAGAACAGGAGAGTTAATAAAATTTTATTGTTAGGGAAATTTTCTTTTAGGTAAATTAAACAATGTCGGTTGATAGCTCATTTGGAGGCTTCCAAACATATTAAACACTCCATCCGTCAATAATACTTTCTTTCCATCAATGTGAGCATCTAAGTTTTGTTAGGTTTACTTACATGTTCAATATTATGAGAGTAAAAAAGTGTGAATAAGTGAGGGTTTGTGGAAGGTGATGAGGTTTCTAGGCATATGTGTTGCAGCTGTTGGGTCTAGTGAGAACATCTGTATTTTCTTTTAAATGCTTTTTGTCCTTAATGGTAATTTCATATTGGGGTAAAATGGACAATTCACATTTCAAATAAGAGTTGGGTCTCAAAAGAAAATTGTTGGGTCCCATTAAAATTTCCCTTAATGTTATAGTAATTGTTTCTGGTGAATGACCAGCAGAGCGAACAAAATCAAACAGCAGGCGTGTCCAAAATAGCCATATGAACAACAGAATTATCCCTTCTATGTTACATGATTACAGCAGACAACATAAACATATTTTCAAGACAGCCACATGAACAACAGAATTATCCCTTCTATGTTACATGATTACAGCAGACAACATAAACATATTTTCAGAAAAAAAAAAAAAAAGAGTTTCTGGTGAATGCACTTATCAAAATTTGAGGTTGAATTTCATAGCTCTACCTACCTATCCTTATTGCAGTCAGACAACATAAACATGTTTAAAAATTAAGTGTTACAGGAAGCAACACTAAGTTAAAGTCCCAGTTAGTAGCTTTACTGGCCAAAAGGAATTGTCAGGAAAACTTGGGTGCCAAACTAAGTGTCAGCCTATTTACCAAAAAACTGTGCAAGTGTCTGTTAAAGTGAAATATATATTATATATATGTCATAATGAAGATTCTTTGGATAGTTGTTTCCTACTTGTATGTTGAGGTAAAACTTTGTTTCCTATTGTGATAGGGTTGTGAACTTATGATGAATATATTTGTTATTTTCTCCCTATTTTTCTGAACATAGATATCAAAGCATTGGTTCTGAGACCTAGTGATTTAGATAAAAATCATTCCTCCTACCAGATGGCTTGCCGTCAAGTCATTTGGTTGACTTCACTATATTATATATATAATATATATGATATGTTTCCGCATTACTGTCCAGAGTTCTCTCAAATCACTTTTAGAAACTATTAGACATCTGGTTGTTATTCTTTCATCTCTTTCATCTTTGACATCTGTCACTGGGTGTTGGTGTCTATAAATTCTGTTGTGTTTCCAGTCTTGGTCCTGGAAAATCTCGTTTGCTCATATGATCAAAACATATTGTTGTTGACGTTTAGTAGTAACCATCCTTGTGTCCTTCATATGGTTGCTTAAGGATGTTTTGGGTGCTCCTTACTAGACAGTTATTGAAGTTTAGTTTTGTTCTTGAGTTTGTTGTTGAAGTGCAGTTTGTTTAAACATGTATGTCCCCTGTTAAGCTGAAAAGTGTTACAGTTGGTCGTTGCAGTGGGGCAGGTGGTGCCCACCATAGTTTTTATGAAGACAAGTGGTGTCTTTGTATTATGGAGGCATATCATAGTATCTAGCTCTGAGGACTGCATTGTTGAAGTGTTGAGGCACATCATGTCATCCTGTATGTAGGCACATGATGCCTAGGCTGTTAATGTGGGCAATGATATTTCTAGTCATTCTTCAAATGGAGCATCTATTGCAAAAAAAATTAGAAGTTTTAGCTCAAATTTTGTGAAAAATGAATCCACATTGGTGAATCATGTAGTATTCTTTTTAGGAAGACTCCCGGTGATTACATGTGATACTCAAGGTAGTTGATATGTCCCCAGGAACCTTAGTTGCATGTTCTGTTATTTGCAGTTTTAGATGTCTAAATTTCTCCAACTGATGGAGGGTTTGTTAGCTATGAAGCATTTATTAGATGGTCTGTATTTTATTAAGAAAAGGTATTCCAACAATTTCTGTCCAATTTATTGACGATTATAGTCAAATTCTTGTTCTTAGTATGCTTCTAATGTCATTTGCAACATGTTAAGAAAAAGCAATTATAGAAGTCATTTTTTGAAGGTTAACTACCTCTAGTCTGCACTATTTTCTTAATGCCAACTCTGATTTGCCTTTTGTCTCTTTCATCTTCTGATAAAGGAACTGCAAGAACTCCACTCCGCTCTGGAAGAAGCAAAAGCTGATATAGTTGGCCTTTGGGCGTTGAAATTCCTAATCCACAAGGTGCGTGGCCATTTATTTTCTTGACAGTGCTTTACATCACTTTATCACTTTAGTGGGATGGTTTGTTTTACACATTTTCTAACGCATTTGCATCTTTTTTTCTTTGGTCAATTATGTTATTATCAAGAGATGACAGTGGACCTCTTGTTCCCTGAGTCTTTGAATACCTTGTATTTTCATTTTTATTAATAAATATCCTAAGCAGTTATGTTATTACCAATGGAATTCATATACTAGTGGCGTTGTTCTTCTGCTTATGCTTGTTAAATGGTTTTATTTTTCTGAGGGAGTCCAGGATTTGCTTCCAAAGAGTTTATTGAAGTCCATGTATGTTTCATTTCTTGCTGGATGCTTCCGCTCAGTGCGGTTTGGTCTTGAGGAAGCTCACGGGTAAGCTAGCAATCCATTATACTATACTAGCATGTTTGGCCACCAAGTATCTTATACTTGCTATATGTTTTCAGAAAAGGGCAAGCATTGCAGTTTAACTGGTTGTATGAGGAAGGAGCCTTTATCTTGAACCCTGAGGAAACATTTTCTGTTGACTTTACCAAGGTATTACTGCCTCAATTTTCTTGTTTTGTCTCGTGAGATGACACATCAAGGCTATGTATAAGTATTCCTTCATTTTTGTAAAAGGTTGATGGTGCAGTTGAGAGCCTGAGTAGGGAGATACTCACCATACAAGCAAAAGGTGACAAAGAGGCTGCAAATTTGCTGCTTCAGAAACACGGCAAACTGACGGACCCATTAAAAGTTGCTTTGCAAAGATTAAATAAAATTCAGGTATAACAAATATTTTAATAATTAAGCTCTAAACATAAATAATTAATGCACTAGTATGCAATTTTCATAACAAGCATTAAGGATGCAGTCATATTAAGTATCTAATAGATGATGACATCTTGCACTACAAATAAGATTTGCAAAAAGATGGCTGATTTCAGTTGATTATGTCATCACTCAATTGAGGAAAGAAGATGATTCCATGCATGAATGAATAAATCATGACTATGGTTTTAAGATGTTGGGGCTCTCCACTAGTAGCCAAGGTTTTGGTTTTGGGTTGTTTCTACTGTGCCCTTGTGGATGTTTCAATATGCTTTCAAGGCTTTGGATTTTGAGCATTGTCTTGAGTATATTTTAGCGGCAGTCTTTCTCACTTTTTTCAGCGTGAAATGAAATGCCTCACTTCATGCCAAATGTCTTTTTAGTTTATCAGATTGACATGAATATATGATAAGCATTTGTTTAATAGGCAAAAGAATGATGCATTTTGTGACCCTTATAGCGAATAATTGGTGGAAAATATTTTGTGTTGCGTCTAGTTATATAAATCTCTTAATAAACCAATGGACATTTCATATTAATTTACGTAGACATAATTTGTCCTTGTCCATCCTTCTGACGTTTCCTCAAGTCCCGAACCCTAATGAAGGCTCAGTCAATGCAACTAAAGTTTATAATCTCCCTTTTCTTCTTTTATGTTATGGAAACCCAATGTAATTTAAACTTCCAAATTCAGTTCTATGAGCCAGAATTCTTTGGACTGTAAACTGCCTTTTAATTTCTGAACTATTTATCACAACAATTTATATCACATAGTTACTAGTATCTTCTGATTTTGTGTAGGTACCTGTGGATATAGTTCCCACGTTCTCGGTGGTTGATAAAATATTGGAGCAAAGACGCTAAATTGGTGAGTCTCATCCTTATTTCTACCTTCTTTGAAGGATGCTAGTAAATGACAATTATTGCTGGATTAATGGGAAAATAGAATGGTTGATATCTTGATTCCATCTTATAAATGGGAAATGCTCTCAAACAGCATTAGTATTGTAGCAAATAGTCTCATTATCTCGATATCATTTCAACATGTTGTCAATATTGCCACATATTGTCCTGTAACGATAGCAAATAGTCCAAGATAGGCTTGATATGACATAAATAAAGTATTAACATTGTGTCGATCTTGTCCATATACTACAGTAATAGTGTTATTAGAGCACATTGCTACAGTGGTGCTATTAGTGAGCTTTTCCCTGTAATTTTCAACCTGTATCATGTGAAGCAACTAATCTCCTAATTCTCAAACAAAAAACTTATGCAGATACGAGACAGACAAGCTTCGATGGCTTTTTATTCTTCACACATTAATCAGGTTGAGTGGTGCAAGCTCCTCACTCTAGAGACAAGATATATGATGTGGCCTACAAGAAAACGTGAGGGTTGTTTCAACATGTTTGGGGCTCATTTGGTATTTCTGTGAATTTTTTCTTTTAAGAAGTTTTTGCTGTTTTTTTTCAAAAGCATAATAACTAAAATGGGCATGATCATGATCATGCTGAATGCTATGTACTCACTTGTTTCGTAACAAAGTAAACCTACCATTTATTGATTAGTTATAAAATAAAATTTCACTTTCAGAAATTGAACATGGAAACCTCTTGAGTGCAGGGTAACTGTTTTGACCACTTGAGTTACAAGCCCGTGGCCCATATTAATAAATAGAAATTTATTGAACCTATCAATCGCTAAACTTTATACATGTTTGTTTCACTCTGGTAGGTAAGTTGATATTGCTTTAATATGTTTAGCACATGTGATGTACCTATGTCAGTTTACCTATGGGTAAGTAAATTAACACTATTAAAGTATAATCGCTTATAGCTCAAGTGGTTAGGAGTATTTATTAGTGCACCCGATATCCTAGACTCGATTCCTTCCTCCTTCAATATGGCTTGTATTAAAACAAATTTATTCTTAAGTGTGACTTTTCATAAGTTTTATGGGAGAAGAAAACCTTGACAAATTTTTCCATTCCTATTTTCTCAAGTTTGGGGTTGAGAAACATTACAACTGAAATATGTCCAGATGCCTTAATTTAGAGCATTAATTTGGAGTTAAACTGAAGAATGCGCGTTCAAACCCAAGACTCCTTTTCATTCCTTATGATTCCAAACCCAATGTATGTTTGCCTTCTTTGGCTATAGAAACCATATTGTATTAATGATCTAAAATTAGTAAAAGTACAAAATGGGGAATAATTTCCATTACCTATCTATCAAAGATATTAAAGAATCGTGAAAAGAAAAGGCTCTATGCAAAAACCCCAGAACAAAGGGGCACTAATAAACATTAACTAACCGAGGCTGAGCAGCCCCAATCCGATCAAAAAGAAGCTCAGTGTCAACACAGGGGGGAGCAATTTCGAAAGTCTTACACGAACCTGCATCCAGATCATAACTCAAATTTGCAAGGTAATCCGCCACAGAATTTTTTTCCCGATAAACATGGGTCGGCACACATCCAATGTCCTGCATCAGTTCCAAGCAATCCGACATTAAATCCCTATAAGGACACGAAGCCAACCTATGAGGATTCTGCAAGAACTTGATAGCAATTTCAGAATCGGACTCCACTAACACATGGGAGATTCCCTTTTGCACAACCAACTTCAAGCCATGGTAAAGACCCTGAAGCTCAGCTTCCAAAACTCCACCCTTCCCTAGATTCACAGCAAAGCCAGCAATCCATTTTCCTTCGGAATCTCTTATCACACCACCAGCTCCAATCAAACCTCTCCTGTGACAACCGTCAACATTAAGCTTAAAATAGCCATGTCGTGGAGGCTCCCATGCTAGAAGTTTCAGCGACTTTTGAGAATCTTTAGAATGGGCATGAACCCATTCCTTAACAGTAGCAAGGATAGTCTTTCTACCTCGAAACCAATCTAAACTTAGACGTTCTGGCAACGATTTAAACTCGTACACTCTTTTCCCCAAGTACCTATCCACCAACTTCATGAAACTATCAACGTCGTTTGGCAACTCCTCCCAATGTAGAATCTTGATCAGGTACCCTAAATCATAAAAACCAGGGCAAGTCACCCATGTTAAACGGGACCTTCTGTCCTGCGTCATCCTAGATTTCAGCATCATCGTCACAAAGTCGGAAGACAAAATACCCTCTGCCTTGTTCCGCAAGAAATCAATTCCTTGCCCCTTAAGCAACTCAATTGCGTTTGCATCCTCGCTGTGAAAGTCCCGGTAGATGTTGAAGTCCCTGAAGTTGAATTCCCAAATGTAGCAGCAGTCGGTGCAGAAATCGGGCAAGTTTCCATCGCCGTCTGCGAGTGTTAGACGCAGTTGGATGATGTTCCTGACGTTCACACTGTCCTTCATGATTTGGTATTGGTCTTCCGGAGAATCGACTTCAAAAAGGGTGAATGGGAATTTCGTTTCAAATGAGACAAAAGGGTAGTCAGCTAATGCATCCTTAACTAGAGCAAACTCAGAATCTAAATTGTGCTGCCAAACGCTTCGAATCCCGACTCTCTTATTCATCATTATAAACTAGGTTTGGCCTTCTTGAAAATTTTCTCTGTATTTTTCTCTAATGGTCTGCGTTCTTCTTAAATATTTTTTGTTGAATGTTAGTCTTCACCCAGGACATCATTTATATAGAGAGTGGGTAGTGAAAAAAATGAAAACATAAGAAAATGGGAGAAGTTTCTATTTCTCCGTGTGTTGTAAGGAAACCAAATCCAATAAGAAAATGGATTCAAAACTGAAAACACATGCTGTGGTGGATACATCATTTATCTACAGAGCCGGCCCTTGGGGAGGGCAACCGGGGCCCATAATTGAAAGGGGCACAAAAAAAAAAATTCAAGTTAAGCCACATATTATATACGTATAGAACAAAACAAATAAAAAAACAAAAAGTCCTCAGAAAACAAAATAAAAAATAACCAAGCATTCATTTTTGTTTAATCCTCCCTTCCCAAAAGCGCGTGCTAACTCATATATGCTAGCAAATATATTGTTCTTTAATCCTAACCCAAAAAAAAACAAAACAAAACAAAACTAGACCATGCTAGGGTTTAGATTCTTGTTGTCTCAATTTTCTTATATATGTACCTATCATCCCTCACTCACAGTCACACTGCAGCCTCTCTCCTCTCCATCGCCTCTCTTTCCCTATCCTTTCCTCTCCATGACAGAAGAGACAAGCCAACAGAGTTGTAAGTCCTTTCTCTTTGTCTATTTATTCTCTATGTTGCTGCTATTTTCCAAATAATCACTTTATATAGGCATTCTTGCAGATTCAAGGTCGCCAATTGAGAACTTATTCATTGAGAATTGAGATGGGTTTCAGGTGCAGATCCAGATAACCAACAAAGATGATTTTTCTTGGGTCTTAATCAGTTTTGCAGGGAGAACGTGAGTTTTGTAATGGATTACCTCGTTTAAACATGAAAATATATTTGAAGATTTACCAAATGAATTGTTCATATTCATTTGGAAGAATAAGCAGAAAATGAAAATGAATTGAAAGTTTATGATGCAAAAATAGCAGATTTACTTTTAGAAAAGTTTCATGTGGGAGAAACTAACTGCAAATTCCCTATGGATGAACACGATGACATTTTTCCTCAAATTATTATCATCAAACAAAAAACAAATGGGAAGGCTCATGTTGTAAAACAATGAATGCTATAATTTTAATAAAATTAATTAGTTGATAAAAAATTTATAATTTTAATGTATACATTATTTAGGGCACACTTTACATTTTTGCCCTGGGCCTCAGATTACCCAGGGCCGGCCCTGTTTATCTATATTGTTATTTTCTCTCTTTTTCACTTTTCTTTTGTTGTCGGTCTGAATTATTTTTAGGTTTATTATTTCGTTTCCTAGTGCAATTAGGAACAGCAAGCTCATATGTAAAAAAGTATTGAAATGGGGGGATAAAAGCATGTTTTTATTATTATTTATTTTGGGAATGTAAGTTGGAGAAGCACTAAATCCAGCCTTACAAGTTACATGTGTCCGGGAGTAAATTATTTTCATGAAGCTGGTTTTAGTAACAATAAAAGAAATGAATATTAATTCAAAATTTTAAAATATTTTTGTCCAAATAAAGAAGAAAAATATTGATAGCTACTTTTGAGTTTATTGACATTGTATGTGGCTGTATGACTGGACTGGCGCTATGATCCAATTCTATTTTTTGACATTCTTTTACGAAAAAACTACAGCTTCTCATCTGGCATTTGTGTAGATTTTTTGGGGGAGTCATGGGTCTCCTATAAATTTCTTTCATACTAAATAAACAATTATAAGGTCTCACGGTTTCGGCATTACTTAAAAGGAGATATTTAGTGTTACGGTCACACTGACATGTGGTGATATTAATTCACAAGTTAATATAGGTGAATGACATGGTTCATATGTTATGGACCTAAAATACGTGTTGATAACACCACTTGTTGATGTGACTATCACACTAAAAAATTCAAGCTCTAGCTATGGATATATGTTTTTTAAAAAAATATATCATTTCTATTTAATGAATTTTCAATTTAAACTATTTTTAATTATCAGGAAAATCTCTTCAAAATATCTGCATCCACAACTATTTTAATGGACGAGCCATACGATTAACAATATTCACAACACTTCTCCTTATAATCGAAGATAAGGTGGCTCATCTGTGGTTTTTCAAAAGGCAAGCAATGTTTCTTTGTGAAGTAAGAGGCAACCACTTTTAAGAATGCACAAGACAGATCTTAAAACAATTCAATTTGTAGTTCTGCAAGTAGCTCAACAATGGAACAGAAACAAGATATCTTCCCTAGTTGCATTAGCTAATTGTTGATATACGTTGGAAATCCAAACGATTGATAAGCTGAAGTCTGTTTTTCTAGACAACGTTTAACTCTTTGAGCCATGCTGTATGTAGGGGGCAGGGATCAGGCTTTCCTGCCGCAATTGCCTTCTCAGATAGAGAGTAAAACCAACCATTTCTCCATTTAAACTGCAGGCACAAGGCAATCTCCAAAGTGAGAAACAAATTAAACTCAATGAGTCATATACATATATGCTTAGTAAACTTAAAATTTATAATTCCATGCATCTCTAACCTCTTTAACTGCAGTTGGAAAGTGAGAAACAGAGCGTGAGTATGCGCATAATCGATCCTCCATGGCTTCTTCAAATACCAACCCTTTCTCTGCTGCTGCTGCAGAGGCAAGCTCTGCGATGAGGCTAGACACCTAAAAGAATATTGATCAAGTTTTTTTATCAGTTCCCTTTCTCAGCACATAAACAATATGAGCTCAAAGTTTCCTGCACAACAAGAAGAACTTCGGCTGGATTTCATTCTGTACTAACCTAAAAGTCGCTTCATGTCACCATATTTTATATGTCACACATTTCTTTGTCATTGAAATAAAAGATGTCTGTTGTTATCATTGAGAATAGAGTTTTCACAGCCAACTGAAATTATGTAGAGGGGTTTAGCGGGATGTAAATCAAAGAAAAACCTGATAGCACCACAAACCCTGACAAAATTTACTTTTCACCCAACCCCAGCCAACCCAAGCTGGTTCATCTCCTTAAAAAGAAATGGAATAATGACACCAAACCAACATAATTTCCCAATAATGCTACTAGGCCTGGCCCATAACTAGTAACTATCAGCATTCTGTAACAAAAACATGTTAATGGAAAATGAAAAACATCTTGAGGCATGTTAAAAAAGTCACAAGACCAATGAGAACATACATGCAAATGAGATTATTGTTTCAATTTCTATTGTTGAAAATCACTTGACAAAGCAGCAAAACCTCTATGTCATGTTAACTAAGTAGCCATGCACGATGATGAAGGAAAAGTACACAAAAGAAAGCAACCTTAAAATTGGTATTGTAGCACATCAACTATATGAAACCAGTTAATAGTGAAATAAAACACAACAAATTGTTAATTATTTAATGACTCTGAAAAGTAATTGATTGCACTATATACTATCTCATCAGATTCCAGTCGTGCGATATAATTTCATCTCTCTCTTCATAATCCAGTCATGTAGTTCCATTTTGTTAGCTAATGCCTTACATAGTAGAATTACGATAGCCAAAAAGGTAATAACTACTATTTAAAAGTAAGTTTAGGAAATAAGAAGGCATGAATAAGAGGAAACATCCTTTTATTCATGGCATCTCCCAATCCACAATTTAATTAAGAAGTAGAAATTGTTTGGACAAAGATCTTATTTCACATCATCATGCCAAAGGCGGACATTTTCTTTTCTTTTCTTGCACCTTAAGTTATCAAGTAAAGATAGGTTACCTCAGAGCGGTATTCTTTCTCTACACCACCTACAGTTGTTCCCGGATGACGAGCTCCAACAAGCATGAATGCTGAAATCCAGATCAACTTCTCTAACATCTGCTTCTGAAATGGTTCCTTGTTGAGAACCTGCTTCATATGTTCATTCATTTATACAATTCTTCGGACTTATTTAAGTTTATCCCAAAACTGAAGGTACAAACTTAACAAACCCATACCCTTCAAACCCCCACCACCAAGAGAATGCTCAACAACTCCCTCCCCCTCCAAACCCCACAGAAGGAAAAAGAAAAAACGCAATTGTTCAATATTTCCTTTTACCAAAGAAGAATGCTACACAAAGATTGATAAAAAAATGGTGTAAAATGTTATGAAGATATTATTCTTTTACCTTGCAAGTAAGGCCTCCAGCCTGTAATCTTTCAGCTACTACAGATGCCCACTTCCCATATGATGCTGTCAGTCCTTCAGGATTGGTATCAGTCTTTCCATCAACAGGAGGTTCTCCAAGCTTGGAGACAGCAAAATATGCTAGCACTTGATCCGCATCACCAAGACCTTTACTTTCAAACCATGGTTCCAGCATTCCGTTCTGGAAAAAAACCAAATCTGCTAGATTGTCAAGTCCATGGGTCACATCCATACCTCTGCCAGAATCCAAAACAGGGCTTGCAAATGAAGGGAAGTAAAAAATCCAGACCAAATCATTCTCAGAAGACATGTACTCTGACTTCTTCTTTTTTTTTTTTTTTTTGGCAAGCAATGAAACTTGAAAACAAGGAAAGGAGAGCAAGTTATGAAGGCTTGAACATGTATTTCAACAACATAATGTGAACAGTTAAAAATTTCATTATAGGTAGGTAAACCTGATATCAGCCTACAATCTATAAACAACTAAGTTAACGGAAGTGCTACAAACAAAAGCTAGGGAAATTCAGTCACAAACTCCAAACCCTTTTATCAATTTTACAATCTTCGAAAACCAGCAAGTAAATGCAGCAAATCATTGAAAGACAATGGACCAATTCATGAAAGACGGAAGAAGTCACAGGACAAATGATCAGTTTCACTACATTTGATATGTTTTTGTCAATAACAAGTCAAACTATACAACTATGATAGACATAACAGCCGCCTTCAAAATCTAGTCTTCTTATTTGGACCCACATGATTACCAGCTTAATATGTAATAAGTAACAGTTATAAGGTCTATTTTCTAGATACATCACTCGGAATATGAGTTTGTACTAAGAATTCCAAGGGAAACACAATGTAAGCACCCTATCCATTAACCAACAGTGCAATTCAACATTGAAATGCCACCACATGTCATGTCTATAAATACTTGAGCCAGTTTGCTTCAGAGCCAAGGCTGCCTATCTGATAATCATACCCTAGCAAAAAGCTAGGGCAACATGGGATGGTGATGCTAAGCTCAGTATTGTGGTTAAATATTAAGCACATTCGGAAAAACTAAACACACGAAAAGACAAATCTTAGTATTCCGTTAGCATCATGCTTCGTGCTTTATGCTTCTATTAAGTCACCCCAAATGCAGTAGGTTTTCCAGCATAAAAGTTATCTGATCTAATGATCGAGATAACTTCAGAACTGTACCTTAGACAGTGTTTAAAGCCAAAAGGACTCATGCACCAAGAACAAGGATAATAATTTCACAAGGGTATGCATAAACATTAGTTAACATTATGACAAAAGTTAACCAAATTATTCTAACAGCCCATTGAATAAAACAAGGTTATTGGCATTCAGTCAAAACTCCCAAAGTCAACTTCCAAATTCAAAGAAAATTCCCAACAAAAAAAAAACATGACCACAAGCATCAACTTTTCTCTAGCATTACAGAAGAACACACGCCCAATATCGGGTTTGATTTGTTTTTCCTTCTGATAAAATTAAAACACACCCGATTATTATCCAAATCCTATATACAAAATTGAATCACAAAACCACCTAAATTTCACTTCAAACAACTCTCAACAATCAATCCGAACTACTCCGTAAAAACTTGCCAACTACCATTCCTTATTCTCAGATTAAAAATAAATAAATGCAATCAGATGGCAATACCGTTCCATCTAGGCCTTGGAGTGGCCTCAAGAACAGCCTCAAGATCATCATTCCTAGTGCAAACCAAGATTGGACCTTTGAAATCAAGAGGCACAGGGTCTCCTCTTTTCACCAGCAAGTCACCACCATTGCCCATGTCCTCTAAGGCTCTGCCAACCCTTCCACCACCGACTATCACTGCAGGTACCACCTTGGTTTTGGTGGTAGAAGCCATGGCAATGGCTGTGGAGGTCCTCGCTTTGATTCTTAGGGTGAGTGTTGAAGTGAATGAAATGGGTTTTCTAGTGAGGTGGAAGAGAGTGGAGCTAGAGAGTGTGAGTGCGTTGTTGGCCATGGGTGAAAGTGTTAGAGAGGATAATAGTCAGCGGGGACATGATGCTTCTTTGGATTTTGAAGTCGGTTTGTTTGTTGTCTTTCCAGGTGGGAGTGAGGAGGAGAAAGAGATCAGCCACTCGTTTTCGGTAATGGCCTATCGGTCTATCCAAATTGTCAAGAAAGACAATTTTAGAAACCTAGCTTATTTAGGCCTTTTCCAACCCATTTGGGGCTAAACTCAAATTTTTCCCCTCCACAAAAGTAACTATTTAGATTTTGTACGGACTCAAACCGTTTTTTCCTACAATCCTTTCGGACTCAACTTTTAAGTCCGCAACTTTATTAAATTGTTTAAGAATGGTTTAAGTCTAATTTTTTTTAAATGGATAATGTTTCTTCATTTAATTTTTTAAATAACTTCATAATTTAATTTTTTGAACAATTTAACCTAAAAAAATTGAAATTCCACAAATATAATTTTTGTGGATTATTTGAGAAATGGGTGGGTATTTATAGAGTTTTGAGTGAGTTTTGAGGTTGGATTTGATTTAGATTAATTTAAAATATTATTTTGACCATTGGATTTAAATTTCAACCATTGGATTTTTTTTTACCGTTAAAGTAGCATGGATTTAATATAGATCGTTGATTTTGGTTACTATTGGAATATATATAGGGGATGTTTGAACCAACGGCAACATCATGAGCCATGAAATGTGGCGCTACAAAGTCTGCAGCTGCACATGGGCTGTGTCGGGCTGCGTGGGCTCCATAAAAAAAAAATCCAGTTCAGGCAATGGCTGGACTGGTATTTGGCCCCAAGCTTGGGTTTTCCCAAATTTTGACCCTTTAATTTTCTTGGGTTTGGAAAGGAAATGGGCTAAAATTTGGGATATTTTAGGTTTGGCCTTATGGATTGGAGATGGCCTTAGTATCATTCGGCTGGCGGCCGCCGGACCGAAATGGGTAGCCTAAGATTCGATGGGATAAAGCCCGGCCCGGCTTAATGGTTATGTCTACTCAGTCCGGCCTGTTCGGATGGTGTATCCAATCCATAGTTATAAGGACTTTTTTTAAGTGAATAACTTTCATAGAATTGACAAATTCTTAAATACTTTCATAGAGGTGATAAAAGTTACTAGTAAATTGGCAAGACTTTTGCTCTTAACAATTAGCCTTAAAAGTATGGAAAAGTCATTCATTTAATAAGCTTAAGCTTTTGAAAAGTCACAACTGGATACCACCAAACTTTTAAATACTTTTAACTACTTTTAAAAAGTCACAATTGAAAACCACTAGAATTTTATAAACTCTTTAAAAATCTAAATTGAATACCTCTAGACTTTTAAACTCTATAAAAGTCATTAAAAGTTTGAATTGAATACACCCCCCTTGGGTAGCCCTTGGGCTTAGGATTTGAAACCTCCGGCCCACCCACGACCCAGCCCGACTAGGCCCGCCTATTTGTTTTGTGTTTTTTTTTTTGGCCATATATTACCTTATTTTTGTTCTAACAATTTAAGTAAATGTCTTGTTTTTTACTTTAATTTATTTTTATATTACTTCATTTACTTAAGTTTACAATATAAATATGGAAGTACCCCCATTTGGATTTAATTAAAAATACTAGAAAATCAAATTCCCAACAAATCAAAATATGAAAGTGTTAGAGAGGATAGTAGTGAGCGGGGACACGATGTTTCTTTGGGATTTTGATGTAGGTTTGTTTGTTTTCTCTCTCACAGGTGGGACTAAGGAGGAGAAAGTGATCAGCCACTCATTTTCGGCAATGGTTGATCGGTCTATCCAAATTGCGATGAAAGAAAAGTTTAGAAACCTAGCTTATTTACTATCATTTGCTCGCGGGCCGAAGTGGGTAGCCCGAGGCACAATGGGTTAAAGCCCAGCTCGACATGGTTAGACTCGCTTGACTTGACCCATTCTATCGTTTAAAGACTTTTTGTAAGTGAGTGACTTTCATCAAGTTGATAGATTCTTAATGACTTTTAGAGCATCTCCATTGCAAGGTTATAAAATTAGGGATGTAAAGCCACTTTTACATCTTGTTTACATCTTCGGGAAGTGTAAATTGGATTTTTTTCTCTAATGGTAAAATGTGATTCGGGGATGCGTACTTTGGACTACTGGGATGTATACATTGTTGGCATATTGAAATTGATTTGGGCCGTTCATAATTGGACTAATGGAAAAAAGGAAGGGAAGCTTGGCTTTTCAATTTAGTGCTCCCCGATGAGTTTGGGCTGCATATGTTTTTTATTTCCTCTCTCCTCCTTTTTGGCTCTTCTCTCTCTTCCTTTTTAGCCATAGAGCCCACTTAATTGAGACGTAAAAACAGATGCAATTTTGCATCTATTTTTCAATCTCACAACGGTTTCCTACATTTACAACAGGATACACCTTTGCATTGCAAGTGTTTTCGGCGGCTAGGGTGTAAATATAGCATACACGCCCTTTTACATCCCCAAGTTAAGTGACATACTTTCATGTACTTTTATCATAGAGTTTTGTCTACTTCTTTTATATTTATTTTATAAATAGTATTTACCTTTTCATATTTGGGGGTTCTTTGATCTAAGTCCAAAATTCCTAATCGTCATTGGGTTTAGTCCACACCTTTTTTGCTGTAGATTTGGGCCCATTGACTTTTATTAATTTTTTTCATGTGTCAATTTTACCCTTTGAGATAAATAAGGAAAGAACAGTAATTGAAAATCCAAATTAATGTATTGATTCTTTCCTTCTAAATAGATTTCAGATTTAAAATTTGGAATCCTTCTATTGCTGCCATGACATAAAAGAAGTTCATATAAAATAATGAAAGTAGGAGAATTACTGATGATATCTTCCCAACAAATATTTACCTAACTACTACGTAAATGTGATATAATATACCTAATTATTAGGTCAATAGAAGATAATATACCTAATTACTAGGAAAATATAACATAATGTACCTTTTTTTTATCGAAAAGAAGTAAAATTCCATTAACCGGAAGCATTGGTTACAATAAGGTTATCAAGAATACAATTCATTAGCCACACAAGACCTTCTTCTAACCAATAATGAGGACCTTGTTCATGTATAGCAAAGCGGGCAATAGCATGAGCCACTTTATTACACTCCCTAGGTCGAAATTGGACTTCCTTTAAAGAAAATTGCACGAGCAAGTCTCTCACATCATCCACAATGTTGCCGACAGTAGCCCAAATAGTCCCCCCTGAATTAATCATCATAACAGCCTCAGAGGAGTCAGTTTCTATGAGGAGAGGGAAAAAAACCAGAAGCTGTAGCAAATAAAACTCCTCTATAACATAATGTACCTAAATACTAGGTAAAATATAAAATAATGTACCTAATTACTAGGTAAATATAACATAATGTACCTAATACATAAGTAGTGTACTCTACTATACCTGATAAACATGTAGATTTTAGATAAAATGTGTGGATTTGAGTGATACAACCAATAATCGTAAAATGCCACAACAAAAACATGGGAAAATAGGAAAAACTGGAAAATAATTAACTATCAAGAAACAAATGAATCGAAAATGATGTGGGGGGAAAACACAAAACCCACATGTGTTAATGGTTAATTGCATCTTAATTAAAGATATTAGGTGGGAATGAACTTTACAGCAACAAAAACATGAAGAAAAAAAGTGAGCTAAACAAAATCAAACGTAAAACAATGAGAGTATATTAGTGAGGAATTGTATTATCAAAGAAGAAAACAAACAAAAAAAAATCAGTGAATAACAAAAGTTGTGGCAAATAGTAAAAGAATATTTATGTACTTTGTGTACAGGTTGCCATAGTGCAAGAATACAAAGCCACAACAGAAAGAAAGCCAATGTTCATATAGGAGCATGATTGAAATATAAAAGTTATTTCAAAAATTATAAGAGACGTGATTTGTTGCCTTACTTAATTACTTCAAAAATATAATAGCTAATTATTATGACAAAAAAAAAATTATTACCTTATTTAATTTTTAGGGGCATGATGGGAATAACAAAGTAATTTAAAAATTAAAAAAAATATTATGAGAAATCATGAGAATAACAAGAATAACTAAAATCATTAGAAGAATAACCAAACCGATGAAGGGGCTTATGAGTGCGCGAAGGAGAAAGAGGTGCTACTAGATCCACATCCACAGAAGTTGAAGCAGGCGCCAAAGGAGAAGAAGGATTATTAGTGTCAGAACTGATGACATGTTTCTTGCGAGAATACACTTGAGTAATAGGAGGAGAAGTAACACAAGGATTAGAAGGGGAACTAGAAACAGGAGAAATGTTAACATTGTCAGAAGAAGAGAAATCATCATTAGTAGGTGAAAAAGGATCAATATACATGAGCTCAGAATTTGATAAAGTAGGAGAACTAGTAGGAATGGAGAAAAAAGGAATATGCTCAAGAAAAACCACATGGCGAGAGACATACAATTTTTGTGCACTAGGATCATAACAACGATAACCTTTTTGTCCTTCACCATAACCAAGAAAAACACACATAGCAGAGCGAGCAGATAATTTTGTATGTTTGATAGGAGGACGAAGAACAAAACAAGTACAACCAAACACTTTCAAAGAGAAATAGTCAGGATTGGTACCATACAATCTTTCAAATGGAGATATGCCAGAGGTGAGAGATGTGGGAATGCGATTAATCACATGATTGGCAGTTAGAACTGCTTTACCCCAAATTTTTTTTGGGACATCAGCAGAAAGCAACATAGACCTAGCAGTTTCAACAATATGTCGATGTTTTCTTTCGGCAACACCGTTTTGTTCAGGAGTGGCAGTGCATGAGAATTGGTGTGCTATACCATCTGAGGCAAGCAAGTCAGTGAAAGCACGAGAGGTATATTCACCACCCAAGTCACACCGAAAACATTTAATAACAGCAGAAAATTGTGTATGAACAAGGGCGCGAAAATTTTGAAAGATAGAAAAGAAATCAGAACGACGTTTCATAAGGTAAATCCAACAATAACGAGAGTAGTCATCAATAAAAGAAACATAATATCTAGCACCCCCTTTACTAGAAATAGGAGCTGGGCCCCACACATCAGAGTGAATTAAATCAAATGGTGCTAAAGAAATAGAAGAACTTCTAGTAAAAGGTAATGCAGAAAATTTGGCAAGTTTACACCCACTACAATTTGAAATGTTATGACAATTGAAATTGCCTAAAGCTCCTGTAGAAACTAAATATTTCAAACGAGAACCAGAGACATGACCAAGAGGAGAATGCCATAGGTAAAAATTAGATGACTTTGGACTCAGACAAAAAGACGACAAATCAATAGACGAAGCCGCCAAGGCAGGAATTTGGAGCTTCTCCAACACATATAATCCTCCCTCTCTACGGCCTGTCCCAATCAGCTTCTTGGAGTGAGGATCCTGTACATAACACGAAGTAGAAGAAAATTCAACAACATAGCCAGAAGCACATAATTGACTAATAGAAATCAAATTCAAGGTGAGTTGGGGAATATAATAGACATCAGATAGACATAGGCCAGAAGTTGTGATAGAACCGATACCAGCCAATGACATAGAAGTGCCATTGGCAATCAAAACAGAAATTGACGTAGACAAAGAAGACAATGAAGTAAACAATGACAGATCACTAGTCATATGATGTGTAGCGCCTGAGTCAAAGACCCAAGTGGATGGGGTTATACCTGAAGAAGACGAGGGAGGCAAACTTGGAGAATGGGAAATCATGGACAAGGCATTAGGCTGATGGGTAGAACAAAGCTTCTGAAATTGCTCTGCAGTAAGCGACACTGTAGGACTGGCGGAAGATTCGCAATGGGATGAAACAACTGCAGCTGTTAGAGATCGTTTGGGTGGGAAGACTTGCTGTGGTTGGGACTTCTTATTAAGGAGTACAGGACATTGAGATTTCCAATGACCCTTTTCTTTGCAAAAGGTGCATTCATCAGCTGCAACTCTGGGGCGTGGCTTATTTTGTGAAGGAGGAAAGGGCCGGGATTGGGCGGCAAAGACTGTCTGGTTTGGCAAAGGGAGAAGACCCGTGCCTGCATGGGATCTTAAGCGAACCTCTTCAGCTAATAATTCATTGAGAACAGAATCAACAGAAGGAAGGGGATTACGATGAAGAATAGAACCATGAAGAGTTTCAAACTCATCTCGGAGAGCCATGAGAAATTGAACAAGGCGCTGCTCTTCTCTGTATGTACAATAAAGATCAATAGAGCTAAGTCCATAAGGTTCAGTCAGTGCAAGTTGATCCCAAAGTCCAGTCATAATATTATAAAAATCTTGAATGCTTTTATCTCCTTGTTTGGTGGCTCGAAGATCACTTTCTAACTGATAACGTTTAGCAAAGTTGGATCTCTTGTACAATCGTTCTAAGTGTTCCCAAATTTCCTTAGATGTACCAAATTTTGCAAGTTGCATACCGATCGAGATGTCCACAGAATTATTGATCCAAGTGATGATTTTAGAATTTTGCATCTGCCACGTACTCAACAATTCAGCATACTTTTCTGCTTTTTTATCAGATGGGACAACAATATCGCCAGAGACATAGCCCCACATTCCTTTTCCCATTAGAAAGTTCTTCATAACATAGGCCCAATAAAAATAATTACTGCCATGCAATTTGACGCTGATAGCTTGAAGAGAATCATCTTTTTCACTAGCCATGTGCAAAGCAATATAGAAGAGACAAGAACCAAAAGCAGCGGAAACCCAAAAATAGGTGAAAAACCAAGAAGACAAAAGCAGCCAACACCAGAAAACGCAGCAGCAAATCAACAAGGAAACACAGCAACACGAATCAAGACGGTATAAGGGGGGAAGAACAAAAAACCCAGCAGCAACGCAGGAGGAATGCTCTGATACCATGTGAACAATCCAAGCAGAAGTAGAGAATGCCAATATATTCACAAAATAATCAAATAATAATCTGCTGTAAGCTTACAATATATAGGCATATAAAGATGCCCTAGATAAGTAAAAGACCTAACTACCCTTATAAGACACGAACTCAAATATATATTAATATTGGCTATACAATTGTCACAGTTTTGTGTCTCACTTTGCCCCTCACCGTCAAGTTTGTTAAAAATTCTGTTAAAAATGCTGACATGGCACCAATGGGACCCACTATTTTGCTAAACTAAATGCCATGTGTGAAAGAAAAAAAATTAAAAATTCCAAGTGTGAGCTCCAAATCATCCAATCCCACCTCATGAATCTTCTCTCCAATCCATGGCTTTACCTCTGGGATCTCACTGTCAGGCAAGTTTTGGTGAGCAACAATAGGCTTCACAAGATTGAAAGTGGGTAAGGCTGGCATTGCTGAAAGAGAAGGAGCAAATCTCTAGAAGCAAACCCATTGCCCAGAATCAACAGTGGAAGTATCAGACTCGTCACATTCGGGAATGGTACCAGCTGGAAAATGGAGCTGGTGACGGGTCGGGCCAACCAGAGCTGAGATAGCATAAAATGAGTAATCGAAAGAGGCCATGGACTGTTTAGCAATGGAGTCCCAGTTTGGAATTGGGTTGGGGTTTTTGGAGGTTAGGGATGAGAGCGGTGGGGTTACAGGGGCACCATTGGAAATTTGCAGAGGAGGGAGAGACGAAGGAATTGCAGAGCGCAGATAGTGACTGGGATTGGATGAATTAGTGCTGGGATCGAAACGGCTTGGGCTTGGATAGGAAGACGACGAAGGAATGGCTTGGTAGGATGGGATTGGACTAGGATTTAGAGAAGAGTAAGGGCTAATCATGGTTGATGTGCCTGGTGTATCAATTTGGGTTGGCTTCCATCCTTGTACAACAACACCACCATCACATTATTAGAATTCATGAGTAAATTAATTTTCAGGTGGATTTTTCCTTTGGATCTGAGCTATGACAATATGGGAAAATAATTATAAATTAAAAAAATAAATTGAAGAATTGGGACAATTAAAGTGAATTGAAGAAGAGAAAGGAAGTGAGACCTTGTGATAGGTGGTGCTGTGAGAGCTTTCAACACCTCATTGTTGTCGCAGAGCTTGGGCAAATTGAAGTTGCCCTGAGCTCGGAGCCTTGTGAATATCTTCGCATCTATGATATTCGCAGCTATGGCTCTCCTACTCCTCTCTCTCCTACGGTTGTTCTCTCTCTCTCTCCCTCCACGACGGCTTCCTTCGCGCCACTATCACTGCAGACATGGCTCCATCCGATGTCATTCTTCGATCAATTATCTTCCCTCTCTTTTCTCTCTCAGTATCAAGCGCTGTGCAATTAATTTTTTTAATAGTTAAATTAAGTTTTTTTAAAGATAATTTTTAATTTTTAATTATTTTTTCTTCACACATGGCATTTAATTTAGCAAAATAGTGGGTCCCATTGGTGCCACATCAGCATTTTTAATAGAATTTTTAACAGACTTGACAGTGAAGGGCAAAGTGAGACACAAAACATCGATCAATGGGGCAAAGTGGATCACTTTAACTTCAAGGGGGAATAGTGAGAATTGACCAATGTTTCAGGTGTCATTGTAGCACTTAAGCCTATTTTTTAATCAATTTTGTTCCTTCTCTTTTCTATTCTACCCTTACCCTACATTTTTTTTTTTTTACTTCACTTTTATATTAGTTATTTTTCTTTATACTTAATTTTCAAACTTGCACTCCATTTTCAGTATCTTTTTTCCTTTAATCAAGTAAGAAATTAAGTTTTTTTTTCCCCTTTAATATTGAAAATGGAGTGCAAGTTAGAAATTTAAGTATAAAGAAAAAGAAATAATATCAAAGTGAAGTAAAAAGGAAATAATATAGGGTAAGGGTAGAATAGGAAAGAGAAGGAACAAAATTGATTAAAAATTATTATAAAGCAAAATGGAGTGTAAGTAGAGAAAATGGGAGTGGGGAAATCAGCTCCCTGTATATATATAATATATCACTCAATTGAGTTGCTAAAAGCGTGCAGTATGCTAACAAGAATTATGATGAAGTCACTTGGGTATTGGCCGTGATTTTAAATCTCCAAGTAGAACAAAATGTATTCAAACATGTTTCCCGCTCATTGTTCCTTCCCAGATTTTTTTTTATCGAGTCTCCCATCAACAGTTCAACCCACACAAAAAGTCAACAAAATTTGAATAGTTACCGTTAAACCATCAACCACCACACAAATAAAACATCCTACTTCCTTTCCTCTAGAAACCAAACACAAAAGCTCCGCACTTTCCAATGCTTCATTCAAATTCAAAACACAACCTCAATCCAATCCAGTAAGCCAGAGAGGGAGAAAGCCCCACCTCAGCATAAGTGGGTCCCAAAGCCCCATATTGGCCCACCACTATTGCCAATATAGTAGAAGAACAAAGCTGGGTGTTGTACTTGTATGTAACAATTTGACATCTGAAAACCATACACACACACACACACACACATAATAAAACAGTATACACCACTATCCAGTAAAAACCAGCTTTTGTTTTCCCAACATCTTTCAATTCTCTTCTTCACTGAAGATTCAACTTCCCTTCTGTAACATCATTCAAATCTCTCTCTCTCTCTCTCTCTCTCTCTCTCTCTCTCTGTATTAACCATCTATATGATGATTTGCTTCAAAGAAACCAACCAAATTCCAGCAGTCTCATAATCTATCACAAAACAAAACCAACAACTAGCATTCACAATCATTCCATTAAAGCCCCAAACTTTACCACACTCTCTCTCTCTGAACTATGATGAGTGGATGCAAGAAAACCACATTAATTCCACGGCAATCCTCGTACAACTCCCTCTATGTCAATCCTCTCACTGACCAGAAACACAACCGCAGCTACAGCGAAGATGCCAGCTTGAACACCAAAAACCACAATTTGGAGCCAAACCCATCAATTTTAAACCACAACAAAGAGAATGCAATGCCATACAAGCAAGAACAAGCTGCCTTGGAAAATGACAAAGAGAATTTGGTCGCACAAGAAAATGGGTCTTCTTTTTTGATGCCATTGAAGCAGAAGAATTTGAAGTCTTTCTCCACAGGCTGCAGGGCCTTGAAGCCGTCCTCCCTTCAGTTTTGTATGCAAATGAATGAGCCTGAGAAGGTACTCTTTGGTGGGTCCACAATCTGGGACCCACCCAGTAATGGGTCTGAGAATTCAAGCTCTTTGAAGATCTGGGACTACTCTGATTCTGAGGCTGCCCCTGCCTCTTCTTGGTCTACTCTGCCTAATAAGTGAGCTCTCTACTTAATTTGTTTGTGGTAAAATAGAAACGTTTTACTTTTTTGTTTTCGTTGTTGTCAATCTAATTGTACGTGTGTGTAATTTGGTATGGTGTGGATTTAGGTCTTTGCTGTGCAGGCCACTGCCTATGGATGTAGGAAGGTGCACTTGTGTTATAGTGAAGGAAGCATCCCCAGAAGGATTAGATGGGGGTACTCTGTATTCTCTTTATACCAATGTAAGATGTCAGGAATTTGAACTTGTTAAGCATATCTTCATTTGGAACAATCCTCATTTTATCTTCTGTTTGAAAAACTTTTGGGTTCAATTTGAATCAGCATATAAGCACATTAATTTCACTAATGTTGCTTGTTCAATAATGTTATTATAATGCACTGTTGCTTTAGATTTTTTTTTTCTTTCCTCCACCAAATATCTTTAATCTCAAATTATTAGAAATCTTAATTTCTGTCACTGGACTTTGGACAAGATACTTTTCTGAAGTTGGTATTGTTTTATACTTGTATTGAGTACCCACGATAATGTAATAATCGATGGATGGGGCTTATGTTATGTTCGATGTTTTGCCTAGACCATAATGGTGGTGTGTGTTCTATAACACTTTCTGCTGTTGATAGTCCTGTAGTTGGCTTGTCAGTCAATTCTCAGATTGTTAAAAAAGAAGCTACATTTCTACATTAGACTCTAATAAAACCCAACATTGCAAAACCAATTTACATAAATAAAGTGAAAAATACATAGATATTTCCTAGTGGATTAGGATTAAGGGTTTCTTTTTATCATTCGAAATATTTATCTGCACCTTTTTTGACATATTAATCATGTTACATTATTACTTTGATTCTATCATAAACTTCATGGCTTTATCCATTCTGGAGTTTCTGATAAGACTTCCCAACATCCTATTCCTCTCTAACCTGCCCTTATCTATTGCTGTTTGTGTGTGGATGTAGTTGTTTTCTGTGATGAACTAAACTATTAAGATTGAAAAGAAGGTAAATCATGTTAAACTCCTGAGTCAATTGTTTTGGTGTGGTATATGTGAACTTACAGGAAGGCAAGGGAAGGCAAGACCGGAAACTAGCTATTGCACACCATAAGCGGAGGAATGGGAAATCTGAATTAACTATTGCTCAGAATGTAAAGGGAATATTATCTCATTCAGATGATAGTTTTATTGGGACTGTAAATGCAAACCTCATGGGTTCAAAATACCATATATGGGATCAGGTTAAAAATTGAACTCTTATGAATCATTACCTGTAAAAGTGCAATCAGATGCCTTTCCATGAAGTTTACAAATAGGTTTATCAGTAATTGGTTGATGATAAAGGTTTTACTTGCAGGGTAGTCCTCCCAATTCCTTGAGCAGACAGTCTAAGTCGCTTCTTGCTGTTGTATCGTAAGCCTTTTCCTCTCCTCTCTCTCTCTCTCTCTCTCTCTCTCTCTCTCTCTCTCTCACAGACCCACATAGACACGCTCACACTCTCCTCTCTCAACTTGTAATGTTTACTTATCTTTACAGGTTTACGCCGACAATTTCGAGCTGGACAGGAAGTTACAGACGTTCGAGGGCATATATAGCCAAGCATCAATCCATGCAGTTAAAGAATACTACGCAGGTGAGCACAACAGTTTCCAAGATATCTAAGGTTTCCAACATTAAGAATTGATCACATATATAGAGCGGATTTTTCTATTGAATATTATCTTGTCTGGTACTACTAAGTTCCATACCGAAATCCAGTTAATGGGTAAACTACTTAACTAAAGTGCTTCACACTCTACTCTTGTAGGTACAACACATTAAGGGACTCCCAAAGGAATGGGAGGAGAAACTGGACAAAGTCCATCAGCTATGCTCAAGGGTTCCCAATTACAATAAAGTAGGTCTATGAAAGGATGTAATATTACCTCAGCGCATACATTTTTGTCATGTTTTGTTTTGTGTTTCTGTCCATTGATTGATTTTTATTTTCACTCAGATTTCAAAGCAATATGAGTTAGACTTCAGAGATAGGGGAAGAGCTGGGCTTAGAATCCAAAGTTCAGTTAAGAATTTCCAGCTGACTCTAGAGGTACTACAAGCAATCATGACTCAAAATTTTAATCAGATTCATCTAAAATGTAAACTTACTTGCTAAGAAACCATTGTGAAACAGAACCTGGTACTAATTTAGGATGCTTGTAATATGTCTGTTTATGTTGCATATCCGTCTGTAGAAACACCATGATCAAGACTCTCAGAAGAATGCTTTGTTTTTTACAATAATTGGGTGACTGAACCAGTGTTCAACTTCACAACATGTTTGGTTTGGGATGCTAACTTTTTTATGTCTTGTTAGGAGAACGGAAAGCAGACAATTCTGCAGCTTGGAAGGGTTGGGAAATCAAAGTATGTGATGGATTACAGGTATAATAAGCAAACAAGGTGATCCATATTGAAGTATGCATATTTGAAATCTTTGGCCTAATGCGAATGAAGAGAATGAGTTTATATGTGTTAGGCTTCTGACTGTCATATTCTTCTATTGCAGATATCCCTTGACAGGCTACCAAGCGTTTTGCATATGTTTGGCTTCTATTGATTCAAAGCTTTGTTGCACAGTATAGAGAAATTTTCTGCGCCACTGCGTTTTGTAGTTCAACCTCTGAACACAAGCTTTCGACCTTCTCATCTTATTGGCTTTTGCACCCCATCTCACTAACGCCATGCAGGGCAAAAGTGAAAGCCAAACAAAGAAAGATGCGAAAAAATGGTTTGATTGAGAAAAGAAAAATATATGGTGGTTTGGTTCATTAAAGCTTCCAAAAGGCAAATTAAGATTTACAGATTTGGTACCTGTATTTTCTACATCAGATGTATGTTTTGTTTTTTGGCTGTTTAATGTCTAAAACCATTGTGTTTTTCATTCACATAATGAATTTTTCATTGGAGGTTCTAGCTTCAGGTACTTGTATCTTCATACTCACTGCAAGAGTTCCATCTTTTAGAACACTCCCAAAGAAAAACAATAGCAACACTAAAGGCCTCCCACAAAGACCAACTAAGCCCAAAATAGGGGTCTAAGCAAGAAAAAATAAACAAATAGTCCATGGGAGACAAAAAAATAAAGCAGCCCCAAAAACAAAAGCCCTTAGATGAGACCCTATCTCTTAACCGTTGGATCAAACTAACCAATTTAATCCAATGGTTAAGATAAGACCTTACACCATAGAATTCTACTTAAGAACACACGTCCCTAGTGAAGAAGGGGTCAAGAAGCAACAAACCTGCACTAACAGAAAACAACCAACCTCAACCTCAAATAAGCACATGAGAAACGGACGTTAGGACAAATTCATACTTGCGAAAAAAGAAAGTCCCAAAATTTAGTGATGTATGGTTACTTGGATACTCTTGAGCAAATAAAGTATGCTTCAATCTTCTTATAATGATACACCAATCTGAGCAAACAAAAGTATAGATTAGACTTTTATTAGCCAATCCAACCCATCAAAGGGGCCTCAAGTGTCTATTCATCTTCTCCCAAAACAAAAACAAAGTGAGAATCAGATATAATAGGGTGAGATTTTTTATGGGGTTGTTATTTATATCACTCTCTCACAAAGTCCCAAAACAAGAATAATGAAATACCTCAAAATCGGTAAGTTTTTGAATACCACCAGACTTGTATTGATGATTTTAAAATCCTAAGTGAATATCATCGGATTTTTATTGAGTACTTAAAAATCATAATTGAATACCACCAAACTTTTTTAAACTTAAAAAAATATATATTAAAATTCTAATAGAATACACCCGCTCAATATACCCTTTTAAAAAAAAATTCCGCCTCATTCAATCTTTCTGTTTCTCTCACTCTCAACCTCCTCTCCCCAAATCCGGAGCCAACTTCTTCCCGATTTCTCTATCGCTCTCTCTCAGTCGATCCCGCTCTCTCAATCGCTCCCGCTCTCAAAGTCTATCTGGCGTTTTTCTTGGGTTTTTTTCGCGTTCGCTCTACTGGTTCGCTCTGCTGGTTCACTATGCGCTCAAGCTTCAAGCTTCCATGGGAGAAGCTTGAAGCTCGCTTGCTCCATCTCTCTCCATCTCTCTCTTCGTCCTTCTCTCTCTTGGTCCCTCTCTCTCTACCTCTCTCATTCTCTCTCTCATCAGTTCAAACCCTAGAAATTGAGGATTTCCAAATTAAAGGTCAGTTTGCTTTTTCTATTCCTTTTGTCTTTTGGTTTCTCGAATTTTTTTGGATAGCTGGATTTTGTTTGTTGTTAATGTGAGTTTCTGTTTAAGTTTGATAATGGGTTTCTTTTGTCTGGTATATAGAACCACCTTGCTTATGTATGAAATGATATGCTAGTTTTATGTCTGAACTTTCTGTATATATACCAATTAAGCACATGCATATACACAATAGGACATGAGATTGCTTTCATGTAGACAAATTCACAAAGTTTTGATCTGGGAATCCATATTTCCACATCTCAAACTCCTTTTTTCTTTGAATTATGGGGAAGGAATATCGTGTTACCTTTAGAGAAAGGCAGCTTAGGTAAAAAGGAGATTAGTAATGATGTTAGTGTAATGCACATAAGAAACTGAAGAGGAAAAAAAAAGGTGACGAGATAACAGATCAGATCCTGGTCAAAGCCCAAAAGCAAAAGTCTAAATGATATTTGTATATGTCTCTGCATCATTGGGACACAAAACTGAGCTGGTCATGTACCAACTGGAGCAATAAAGTTGTTGGAAATTATGAAAACCATTAGCATATCATTTCATAAATTCACTTCAATCCTTAGCCTCTTCGCTGTCATTAGTATCAATGTCTGAACTTTCTGTAACTTGTTAGTTTTATGTTGTCATCTTTTATTTATGCAATAAGGATCCTTTGTGGTATATATTGCCTTAGAATTGTTTGATTGTGATTGATAATTTGGCTACGTTAGCCAACTAGTCAAAAGTAAAAGAAATACGACTAACTTTGAGTAATCAGATACATATATGTATGCATGTGTATATGCATGTGCTTAATTGGTATATATAAACAATAAAGTTGTGAAAAAGTCTCTTCATTGTCAACACAGATTATGTGAAATATTGGAGGCCATGGAGGGAGTGAATGATGATGCTTGTGTGAAAGCTTTGGATAAGTTTATTAATTTGGATTGGAGGAAGATGTTCGTGAAGATGTCGGATCCACGGAGAAGAGTGTGGCTCAATAGCCTACTAAAGTGAACGAGAGTGGATGAGTCTTAATTTCTTTACATTGAATGATTAATTGAGCTTGACACTTATATAATTGGTGAAAGATTCTGGCTTGGCTGACTTTTCCATTTGGACAATGTAAATTGATTAGTAGTAGGTATCTCTCTAGGTGCTACAATTGATTAGTACTCTTTTTGTTGTTTATATGGAGCTGCTGCTGCTGCTGTTTTTTTACTTGTTATTTGGTATGTTTGAACTTGGATCTGAGCATTCATTTGATGTTGGTTTGTGCATGGTAACTTTCCCTTTACTGTCAAAACCAATCATTTATTTGTTATTTATTGCTCTCTCTCTCTCTCTCTCTCTCTCTCTGAGTGCTGAATTTGAAAGACAACATCTTTGGTAACTTTTTTGGGTACAAAGCAGCTGTTGGCAACTTACCTTGGCAGCTTGGTAGCTATTTTTGGGTAGAAACTAGAAAGCAAGCATCTTTTGGCAACTTGATTGCAATTTGCCGAAAATATCTTAATTATAAAAAATGAAGAAAAAAAATTGTTTGCAAGAATTCAACCAAACAAGTTTTCAAATTTTAAAGATTCAAAAACAGTTTTCAAGTTGCATACCAAACAACTTTTTGAATCTTAAAAAATGGATTTGAGAACTCCTTGTTTTTAAGAAAAATAACAATTTTTGAGTTCCCTTCTTGAATAGGATACCAAACAGGCCCTTAGTTTCTAGTTTGGTGTTTATTGTAAGATATTGCATTGGTTTTTCATTCTGTTTGATTGTATGATTGTATATTTTTTGTCGAATTGGGTCTATTTGTTGCCACTTATGGTAGAGTTATATTACTCCGATTGGGGGAAAAATGTATTGATCTTAGGCTTTTTAACATCCAGTCTTTAGTTCTTAATTCTTATCTTCTTTATGATGCCATGTTCAACTCATTGTTATTTATTGGGACAAGGAATTTTATTTTGTGTGTATGTTGTGGAAATCTTATACAATACAACAATTATGAAAGTGATTATATCTTTTTGGATTGGTTTTATATAATATTGGGCTGTTAAGAGTCGGTAATTACTGTTCAGAACTTCATAAATGTTAAAGGATTTTGTATCTCATTCAATAGGTTACTAGCTAGCTTGAAAGCAGAGAGATGGGGAGGTCTGAATTCAAGTGTGTGTGCGCGTGTGTGAGGAATGCTATTAAACAAGTGTGTGTAAGAGCTCAAATGTGTTTTGACATTGATGGATTCTATTGTTGTTGACTGATATTGAGCGCCTTCAGTTCGATTGATCATTGAAACATGTAACTGAGTATCTCCTTTGTCTATTGAATGGTGAATTTTATTTATCATTATTGATTAGAGAAAGATTATATTTTCAAGTTATTTCAAGGCTTCAAAAAAGGAAAAAAAGTTTCTTAGTATTTGTAAATCTTTGCTGACGGATTATGAGTTTGTTTTGAATTCTTTTGGTGCGGACGTATCTGATTCTAAAGTTATTTTCTATTTTGAAGTTTGAGCTGAAATGGAAAGGAACTCAGCAGCATGTGTGATGGAATGGAGCATAGAGCTAGAAAAGGCCCTGCGCTCCAAGAAACCAGGTCGATTGCTCGAAGGCATTTCAGAAATCAGTCCAAGACTCCAACAGTTAAGTAAAGAACCAGACCCTTCTCCAGCTGTCTACCACTTGTTCGACCTAATTCCTGGCGAGGACAAGCTCTTCTCCAATGCCATCATTCTTCGTCTTGCCAATGCCTTCGAATTTGGAGACAAGCACACAAGGGTCTGTATTGTCAAGGCCTTTCTGTTTGAGTACAGGAAGAGGAACAAACGGAAAGAGTACAAAGGAGTTTTGTGCAAAACTCGGGTTCATATGCAGGCAGAATTGCTGAGGAGAGTTAAGGTTGTGTTTGACAATGAGGATGTTGAAGATCGGGCTTTGGCTTTGGGTGTGTTTGGCTGTTGGGCACATTTTGCTAAACAGAGTGCGAGTATACGGTACTTGGTGCTTTCTAGTTTGGTTTCTTCTCATGTTTTGGAGGTACAAGCAGCGTTATTTGCAGCAGGATGTTTTGCTGAGTTATCAGAAGACTTTGCATGTGTTGTCTTGGAGATGCTGCTTCATATGATGAGCTCACCAGAAACATTGCCTGCTATAAGGTTGGCCGGAGCACGATTATTTGCCAAACTTGGGTGCTCCCAGTCTCTTGCAAATAATGCTTACAAGGTTTAATTGTAATTCAATTTTTTTACCTGACTAATATTGGAAATTGTTGCATTTAGAATATTAGTTTTTCACTTATGTATTAGATTCTAATGTTCACTGAACGCTGCTTTGTTGCAGGCAAGTCTAAAATTGCTGTTAGAGTTCTCAGATGAGTATTACCAGGTTGCGATGCTGGTTTCCCTCTCAAAACTTTCTTCCAAGTCAACCATTCTTATATCTCAGCAGGTAATTATTTTGGTAGCACCCACCCTCTCTCAAAATTCTTGGCCCATAATTCTTATTGCTATCTCAATGCAGGTGGACCTGCTTCTCTTGTTTCTTAGCCATGAAAAAACTCTTCATCTGCGAGCAACAGCATTAAGATGCCTACATTTTATTTTCAGTCAAGGAATGTGTCATGTTCCTGTAAATGGATATCTTGTGAAAAGATTGTTAAGCATACTAGATGAACCTCAAATTCCAACATCCATGCTTTGTGAAGTTCTTAAGACGTTACGTAAGGTTGTTTCTCAGCTCATACAGATGAACTTGTTATTTGTCGTTCAATTTATGTTGTCTCACTTCCAGCATTTTTCGCAGATGATTTTATGTATGCCACCCAATCTACCCTCTGATGTCCTTGAATTTTCGAAGCTTTTAAGCATTGCTGTGAATGGATCCCGATCTCCTATCATGACCGAGAGCCTGTTGGCTATTTCTGTTTTGGTAGATATGTCAAGAAGACTAAACGGAAGTACAGGGATGGGATCTCTTGTGCGTTGTTCCTCTCTTCAACCATCTCAGGTGATCTTGCTTATCATAGATCAGATCACCATATTGGTGAAGCCAATTTTGGATCTTTGTCAGGCTGACAGTGTTGAGTTTCAACAAGTTAACTGCCTGTTCAATCTTCTTTTCCTTGTAATCCGAGAATATCTGGATTTGCATGTCTTAGTGTTGGATGAAATATCTGTTTTAGTAAAGTCTCTCTCATATAGTGTAGACTTGAAAGGAGAGAAGAGTAGAATTATCAGATCAAAGCTTCTATTTAAGGTGTACAGATTTTTGGTGGCCTTTCTCGAAAATCTCACTGCAGCTGGTGCCATCTCCACCGAAGTATTTGACAAAGTGAAGCTTCTGGTCGACCTTGTATGCCAAAGCAACTTGTTGGAATGTTATACATACACACTCTACTCTCTGTTGCTGCGTTGTCAATTAATTTGGGGTAACATGGGAAATGAGAGTGAGGGAAGTCGCAATCCTGATAAAAACTCGGGCATATCTCTTGATAATTACTCAATGAAGCATGAACTTCGTACCATTGAATGTGCAAAGAGGATGCTGGCAGAAAAAAATAATTGGCCTGCTTATAGAGTCGGGGTGTATGCATTGTGTCAAGGAGATTGGCTGACCTCGACTTTTATATTCAAGCAATTAGTGTTAAAGGTTCGTTCTAATTCCTGCAGCTGCTGGGTGAAGTCATTAGTTCAATTTGCTGATTCTGAGAGGAAACTAGAGCTGCTGCTATTACCAAAACAAGGGTTAGAGACATATAAATTACATCTTATGCCTTCCAGTAATGATTTAGGTTGCCAAGATGCAGCGAGTAATATCAAGGAGCATATTTACAGCAAAGAGCTAGCAACAGCTTACAATGGTCTTTGTTCTTCTTTGGAAACATTAAAAGTTGGTGATCTCAAAATGGGCCACACTTTTTTTTTCCAACACTGGTTTTTGTCCTTAAGAGTGAAGGTAATAAAAGCTGTGGTGGATATAGTTAACATTTTGGGAAACATTCAATTTGACCAGTACAACACTACCAATTCTGGAAAGGTTGAGAACCTTATGGTTGGATACCTCATATCCTTGCAGAAAATTACTCAAATATCTCTGCAGTTGAAGAGGCTAGCACGAGAATTTGATCTAGTTACAACATCTTTCATTGACATGGACAAAAAGAGTTCAAAAATAATTTCGGAACTTGCAATGAGTTGTTCGCTGTTGGCCTTCTTTACTGGATTTGCTCTCTACATTCCAAGCCTAATTAAACCTATTTCTAATAGTGGTCTGGGAATTCTAGAGAGAGATTTAGATGCAATGTTGGTTCAAAATCTAGTTGGACGGTTGGGGAACACTAACCATGAAACCAGTAAAAATCTATGTCTGCTATTGGAGGCGGGTAGAAATCCCATGGATTGTTTTCACATGCAGTCAAGAACCCAAGCATGTAAGATTGGTTCTAAAGCAAGGGATATTCTTAGTGTTTGTAATTATGCGGTTTCAGGGATTGCTGGCTTGAAAAGTAAGGCAAACAGAGTGCATAACGAGGAAGGACTATCCCAATTACCCAAGGATGGCTTAAAGCTTATGTATGACATTCTTATGAAATGGATGCAAATCCCTTTCCGTACGCCCACGTACTTCTTTAAATTCAGGTACACTGTCACACTGTTTATTTTAACTAGAAAATCTTTTTGTTGATTTCTCAACATCATTTGGCCTTGATTTTGAGTTTATAAATGGAATGAAAAGTAAAAAGGAAGAGGACAAACCAAGAGTAGAAAACCTTAGCTACCCCTCGTTTTGATTTGATGTTTAGGAGGGATACTTCATGATAAGAGAATCTCTCTATACATATCATATGCTTTATCCAGTTTTAACTGTGTAATTTTTGTCAGGTTATCTATTAACATCATTTTATTAATTATACGTTTTTTTCTTTTCCATTTACACCATCAATCTAACATTTATGATTTACATAAATTTCAGGCCTTGCCGTGGGTCAGAACTCTTCGCTGTCAACGAAACTAGAAACCCAGACGGAATATATGTTTCCCCAGGCTTCAACTTGTCATTAAATCTGTGTCTTCAATTAACAAATGTGGCACCAGATATCCCAGTCCGGTTTAAAAACTTGTACTGCATGCTCTACAGTAGAGTATCCTTTCAGGAAACAGCAGAAAGTGGAGTAAACAATCAGCAAAAGCAAGGTAGTTATCAAGCTTGCGAAACTGATGACATGGTAGAGATGAATGAAAAGCTGTTGCAGTATGTAACAGAGTGCAGTACAAAAAAGAGTAATAAGCGTCGAAGGGGCAACAATGATGGTGAGTTTGTAAATTCGTTCGTGCGTTTCGAACTGAATGAAAGAGGGCAAGGGTTCTCAAATTGCTTGCTTGATGTTTCTGCTTTTCCAGTGGGTTCTTATAGAATCAAATGGCATAGCTGTTGTATTGATAGCCAGGGTACTTGTTGGACCCTCCCCCATTTGAATTTGGGACCTGTATTTACTGTACATAGGTTATAGGTTGATTTTTTTTATAAATTAAACCAAAGTTGTAAATGATCTTGTTCTCTGTATTGATTGTACTGTACAGTTTGTAATTTTTCCAATCTACTTTATGAAGAACTTGTATCCTGCAATATAGCCAATGTCTGTTCAATATTGGGATGTACACTTGGGAAGCTTGAATTGTCTATTTTGTGAGATTCATGTGTGTGAGTGCAAAGCCAGAACAGACAATGTGCAGTTCATCCTGCATTTAGACTTTGGAAGCTTGACGATGGCATTGCTTTTCACTAACGATGCTCATGCCAATATGGCATAAAACTTTGAAAAAAGAAATGGAGACTAAAGCCTGAGCCATGCATATCGCTAACAGGTAAATATCACTGATTAAAGCTGATAGGTTCTTTTTATAAACGGAGCTGAAGACTGAACCATGTATATCACTGGGAACTCTGCTTCGTTACTTGTTTGTTGCTGATATACATCTCAGCTATATCAAGACTGATATAATGTCTGTTGCAGTGGAGATATTGGTTAATTATCACATTTTAACCTGTTGAACTCACAGTATGGTTCTTCTTGCTTAATTGTGTTGGTTTTGGATACGGAGATGGACATTTGTGAGCATGAGTGTTGGTTTTAAGTATCATTTAGTTCTAAATATGATCCTCTTCCTTATTTTGCGAGAATGGAGTTAAACAACACTACATCTTCCTCCAAGATAAACTTATGTTTAATAGAATTTAGTTTGTGTTTTTATAGGTTTTGCGCAAACAAATCTATATTCTCATTTGCTTCTCTACTCATGAATTTGACTATTGTATAAATTCTGTGGTTTGCGATTGCAGGGATTTGATGTGATCCTAAGAAAAATTAGACAGAAAACAAATTTGCATTTTGATTAATTTGTGTTGTGTTATTTTGGTATCAGTAAACTTTTGTTCTAATTCTTGTGTTGATGTAGTGGATATCTTGGATATCTTGTTATCAACTTGGTTGAAATGAAAAGCTTTCTGATCAGTTAGGTAAATATGTCTTCATTATTTTGTTCTAGGTTGTGCAAATAATTGAAATTATAACATGGTAAAGCTTTAGTTTTGTTGCTTTTAAAATTCAGTGCATGTCATTTTTAATAGTTAAGTTCTGATTCGAATGAACTATATTTTATGCCGTCAAGATATATTGAAGATATTATCTTTTTAAAATTTATTTTATCAATATATTTATGAATCAATATGAGAAATTTTTATCTGGAAAAATGATTGGATTCAAATATATTATAAATCGAACACAAAATAATATTATCTAGCAAATCCATCTTCTTAGTCCCATATTAGACCAAACTCATCATAGTATTATTTCTCAGCTAAGGTGTGAACTATAGGGGTGGTGCAAAAAGATGGGAGAGAAGACACCTTGGTTCATTAAGTTTATTCCTACTTGTAATTTTGATATCTTCACCAGCGCACACACAATGCCCTTCTTTACCTTCAAACCCCAGCCCTAGCCCTACAAAAATGGTGAGACCCAAGAGACATCCTCCCACTCCTCTTCTTCTCTGTCTCCATCCTCTTCTTCTCCTCCTACTACCACTCCTATCTCCCCTTTTCCTCCCCAAACCCAAACCCAAACCCTAATTTCACTCTCCTTGCCCAAGACCCAAACTCTAACCCTAATTTCACCTTCATTGTCAAGGTCCTGATCTGCATCGGAGGGTCTTAGGCTGGTTCCACACCGGTTCCATAAACCTTACGAATCTTATCTTCCTTCTATTCAGGATCAGCATCCGAGGGCAAGAAGAATCTCCATCTATCATTCAATTGATCTACTAGATCGTCCACATCTCTTGTAAGTTGCACTCATCTCTATCTGTTCAGTTTTAGTGCCAACAGATTGGCGCCGTCTGTGGGAAGCGACACAAAACGCTATGTCGTTCTCCTTCACGAGTGCTCTCGGCACCCATTTGAGCCATGCCCTCGGCACCTCCTACAATCGGCCTTCGACACCCTGGCATCATTCGGTGCGTGCGATGTCTTCACATCCCCCCAATGATTCGGCATCTGCCTTCGGCCTTCGGCACCCCTTGCATCATTCGGTGCGTGCGATGTCTTTACATCCCCCCAATGATTCGGCATCTGCCTTCGGCCTTCGGTACCCTGGCATCATTCGACGCGTGCGATGTCTTCACATCCCCCCAATGATTCGGCATCTGCCTTCGGCCTTCGGCACCCCTTGCATCATTCGGTGCGTGCGATGTCTTTACATCCCCCCAATGATTCGGCATCTGCCTTCGGCCTTCGGCACCCTGGCATCATTCGGCGCGTGCGATGTCTTCACATCCCCCCAATGATTCAGCCTTCAGCCATCGGCCTTCGGCACCCCTTGCATCATTCGGTGCGTGCGATGTCTTTACATCCCCCAATGATTCGGCATCTGCCTTCGGCCTTCGGCACCTTGGCATCATTCGGCGCGTGCAATGTCTTTACATCCCCCCAATGATTCAGCCTTCGGCACCCCTTGCATCATTCGGTGCGTGCGATGTCTTTACATCCCCCCAATGATTCGGCATCTGCCTTCGGCCTTCGGCATCCGGCATCATTCAGCGCGTGCGATGTCTTCACATCCCCCCAATGATTCAGCCTTCAGCCATCGGCCATCAGGCCATCAGCCTTGGCCATCAGCCTTCGCCATCAGCCTTCGGTCATTAGCCTTCAGCCATCGGCATCAGCCTTCGGCCATCGGCATCAGCCATCGGCCATCAGCCCTTTCTCAAAGCCATGCCGAACGGCACCTTTTAGGAGACACTTCTCCAGCGCATTTTCTCAAAGCCATGCCGAACGGCACCTTCCAAGAGACACTTCTCCCTTACGGCGCCATCAGCCTTCGGCCTTCACCATCAGCCTTCGACCATCAGCCTTCGGCCATCGGCATCAGCCTTCGGCCATCGATATCAGCCATCGGCCATCAGCCATCGGCCTTTTCTCAAAGCCATGCCGAACAGCACCTTTTAGGAGACACTTCTCCAGCGCCTTTTCTCAAAGCCATGCCGAATGGCACCTTTTAGGAGACATTTCTCCAGCACCTTTTCTCAAAGCCATGCCGAACGGCACCTTCCAAGAGACACTTCTCCCTTACGGCGCCATCGGCCATCAGCCATCGGCCATCTGCCTTCAGCATCAGCCTTCGGCCATCTGCCTTCGGCCACCAGCCTTCAGCCATCAGCCATCGGCTTTTTCTCAAAGCCATGCCGAACGGCACCTCCAAGAGACACTTCTCCCTTACGGCGCCATCGGCCATCAGCCATCGGCCATCTGCCTTCAGCATCAGCCTTCGGCCATCAGCCTTCGGCCATCTTCCTTCGGCCACCAGCCTTCAGCCACCAGCCTTCAGCCATCAGCCATCGGCTTTTTCTCAAAGCCATGCCGAACGGCACCTTCTAGGAGACACTTCTCCAGCGCCTTTTCTCAAAGCCATGCCGAACGGCACCTTCCAAGAGACACTTCTCCCTTATGGCGCCATCGGCCATCTGCCTTCGGCCATATGCCTTCGGCCACCAGCCTTCGGCCATCAGCATTTGCCTTCGGCCACCAGCCTTCGGCCATCAGCATCAGCCTTTGGCCATCAGCCGTCGGCCATCAGCATCAGCCTTCGGCCATCAGCCTTCGGCCATCAGCATCATCCTTCGGCCAGCAGCCATCGGCCATCAGCCTTCGGCCATCAGCCATCAGCCTGCTGAAGAATGAGCTGAAGCATTACTTGGCCAGTGCATTGATGACTGCAGGTCCCCAATCAAAAAGTACCTCCTTAATCGGGAACTTGGGGGACTCCTGTTTGTACAATATCTGGCCAAGCATTCCCAAGCCAATCCAAGCAAAGGGAAGGGAGTCCCACATCGACAAAACACAAGAGAAGGGGACTCTCCCTTCCCTATAAAAAGAGACCCCTTCACTACAATACAGGGGTAAGACTTTTCAGCTTGACTTTTTATACTCATATCTTGTCAACAGTAAAGGCTCTTAGAAAACAATCTTACTTCGGCATCGGAGGGTCTTAGGCTGGTTCCACACCGGTTCCATAGACCTTACGAATCTTATCTTCCTTCTATTCAGGATCAGCATCCGAGGGCAGGAAGAATCTCCATCTATCATTCAATCGATCTACTAGATCGTCCACATCTCTTGTAAGTTGCACTCATCTCTATCTGTTCAGTTTTAGTGCCAACATTTACCTAAGATTGTTGGGCTCGATCTCATGAGCATGTAAGAGAACACAGTTCATCAATCAGAGCTCCACAACCAAAGTTATGAATTTTCGAAGGTTTTCTAGAATTGAAGCCAAGTCAATCCAACACTTCTCATTTTGATTCTTTTTTAAATGGTCCAATAGCAAGCCGACATATGTCAACTTCTAATTGACCTAAATGAAAAAATTCATTAAAAACTCATATGTGTGCCAAAAAATTCACCGAAAATTACCCCGAACTTTTGTTCACGTGTACTTTTATCTCGTAACCTCCAAATCCCATGTGCTTTTTGGTTAGATTCATTGGTATTGACTTTTGTTACATTAATTATATAATTGAGATGGATTTTGTCCATATTTGATATGAATTTGGTAAACTAATTGTGTCACTGACCTGGATTTGGTTCATATTAATTGATATTCCATATAGACTATAATCAATTAGTTATAGATGTAAAACTCTTATTTGTTTTAATTATGAATGACATTAGTATTGTTTAAATTCTAAGTGCATTGGATTGTTTAAATTATTTTTTGAATTTTTAGCCTTTTTTTTAACACACTACACGGATGTCAAGACTTGAACTCAGGACCTTGCTTGAGTCCTTTGCAAATTTTTAGCCTTTTAAATATTGCACCTTCCCTGAAATATTCATGTATCCGCCATTACATACAAATAATATTAGGAGAGGAAAAAATCGAATCTAAACCTTGTATACATGAATAAATGATATATAAGATTTCAGTTTTCAACTTTTGGCAAATTCCCTCTTTTGCATGCAATTCTCTCTCAAAGTCCTTGTGCTTCTGTGTTTGTCTCCCCGTTGGTGGGGGCAGACACCTCCTTCTCAGTGGTCCTACATAAAACTTGAAAATAAAATTAAAAATAAGAAGCATGAATGAAATTCCATTACTAATTACCATAATTTGAACTTGTGTGCACAAAAGTCAAAATCAAGAGCTACATATCGGTGGAATTGGACCTTGGCTGCTCAACCATAAAACGGGTCGTGCCAATTAATCCATTAATTTTACTTTGAATTTCTGCTCAACTATATAACCAACCGTAAACAGAATTTTTGTCGTAATTAATCAATGTTGATTTAAAATCCTAAAATCATATAATTAATTTAATAAGAAAATTTGAATCTGCATACGCAAGCATACGACTTGCGTTCGGTGCCTAATAACCTAATTGTTCATGATAATAAATTGTGACAACATATAAAAGACATAAAAGTCAAAACCTTCCTCCCACCGCCAAGTAATTAAATTATATGCGCATGGGGTTTGGCTTTGCCGTCAACTTTTATAGCTCCCAACCTCTAACGATCGCCCGTACGATGTACATGGGGCCCTATTGGAGGACAATAAGATCTCAGAGGGAAATTGGTCTTCCAACCATAACAACTTTGCATTCTCTAATCGCTGTCTAATGTTAGCTGTATGTACTTCTTTCACAAGGTTTACAAAATGCCAAATTGTAAGTTGTATCTACTTCTTTGACGAGGTACAATTAAACGCCTCTAGAGATGATCTATAATTAGAACGCTTGTTTTGTTGTTATTTCGAAGTACTAATAATAAGAGTTCGACTTTCGATTTTCTCATTGCGTTACATTGATCATGAATGTGATCGGGTATGTTGGGACTTAGGAGCACGCCCTACATGTCTAAATGCACAAGTATAGATCTCCTATAGATGAAAGACAGTAAGGTAATGGAAATAAAGATATTTCATAAATGTAGAAGGTAAAATAGGAGTGCGGCAATTAAATGCCAGTTTGAACTTGTCTTATTTAAAGAAAAATTTGATGAATGAATGTCTATTTTCATTTCTATCTACACTATGAAAATGAACCAATAACAACAACAATTAGCAAATTCTCTTTTTCCTCATATCCTTGGAATAAAGAAGAGAATTGTCTAACAAGATCATTCTTCGCATCAATCTTCATCCTTTGTCTTCTCTATCAACCACCGTATCCTTACCTTCATATTCACAAGAAGATGAAAATATTTAATTTCCATATCATATATGGACAGGCTTGTTACGTGTGCAACCTTTTTACTTTGTGGATCATCAGGCATCAAGTTCACAATGAAAAACAGGTGAAGCAAAAGACTGTAAGTCACCAAAAATGATGTCATCTCCTTCGGCATAGCTATTCAAGTCTTGGCAATCAAAATACGTTTGAATGTCATCGGGAAAACTCCGCCGTGGTATGTCTGGCTCTGAAAGTGTCAAGGAGCACTCTGTCGACGACGCTGAGGTTCTCTCAAGCATTTCCTTGAACTTAGGGGATTGTAGAAGAAGCCCTAATGCCGATGACGCTGAGGCACCATTTCCTGGCTGTGGCAAAGCTATCGTTGACTCGCTAGCGCTACTAGAACTCGAGTGGTAATTAGGTATGAACCCTAACCCTAATTTCGAATTAGGGCTTTGCGTTGGACCGAGGTCACCATTAGGGTTTGGTTGAGCGTTGTTAGGATCATTTTGATTATTTGGGCATAGTGACTTGATGTAACGGCTAAGGTCGAAGTTTGTGACAGCATTAAGTCCACGATACTCTATTGCTGCCATGTCATATGCCGTGGCTGCTTCTTCTTGGGTAGCTGCAAAAAACAAAAACAGAAAACGATATTACTATTCGAAATGTACGTGATTTGTATGGGATCCCAAAGAGGAATATTAAATTCAAGAATTTAATTTGCTGGCCAATGTTGGTAGAAGGTTTGGATTTTTTATTTTTTATTTTTTATTTTTTATTTTGGTTTTGAGAAAAGTTTGAATGAAATCTTGAATAGCTGCACAGGCAGTTGAGGTTAGGTGATCTACATCCCAACTAATAGATTTGATTTCATGTGTTCATTGTTTTCATTGTTTTCTTTATCCTATTATATCTTGGGCCCATACGGGGTTGTTTTTTCATTATGAATTTATGTGGTGGACATCTTTTTATGTCACAACTTTATTTATTTGTTAGTTGTTGGACTACATTCATGACGTGTGGTGCCTTACATCTTACCACGTGGCATTTAAAAATGAATAACTAGAGTTTAGGTAAGGCCATGCAATAAAGTTTAATCCGTAATTTAACAAGAAAGATTCTTTTTTCTTTAAAACATTTCGCCCCCAGAGTTTCCTAATAGATAATCAAAATAATAATTTCATTATTACTTTTTGAAACTACGAGTGGCTTGATTCCCGTAAGGGATACATAGGCACTCTATGATTCGACTTAAGGGCAGCAACAGATATAGAATTAGATACAGAAATAAGCGGTAAAAAGTGAGAATTACCATATGTTCCAAGATAGAGATATTTGTTACCGAAGACCCTGCCAATTCGAGCCTCCCATCTTCCATTATGATGGTGTCTGCACATTAGAATGAGTTTATTTATGAAACGCCAAAATTTAAAACTCACTTTACCTCTATAAAGTAAGTGGTATACAAAATTTCCAATACATACATAGATTGTGACAGCCATCTCAATCTTTTGGCAACTTAGCATCTTTGCTTACATATGCCTTTTTTTTAAAAACCCAAGTGGATGTAAAAGAAGCCAAGTGAAAGCAATTTAATTATAAAATTTAAATATTGGTGTAAATATATAAAATCTACTGACATAATTGAATATGAAATTAATGAAAATTACCTTGCTACGCCTCTATATTTTGAAACTCCACGAGAAAATCCACTACTTTTCCTGTCAATTAATTAAAAATATATTGATAAATAACAATTTAACATCTCTAATATTTATATCTTCAAAGTAAACACCAGCAGAGGTACTGTTTTTTTTAAATTTTTTTTATCACCTCCTCAATGATCCAATGTATTCTTCTTTCGACTGGCTCTCCATTTCCTTGAGCTCTTCTGGGTAAGTGCCCAGCTGTAATTAATTAATAATTTAGTAAAAATTAAGGTTAATTTCATGCTAATAACATTGATTAATGTAAAACTGGTTTTAATTAATCACAGATCCACCAAATCCAATTTCAGAGAGAAAAATTATACTGGGAAATTGAGGATTGTATCTTGTCCCCAGTACTTCAATGCCGCCAAGTCATAAGCACGTGCAGCAGCTTCTTCATCATCATATGCTCCTAACATATGCAATATCCCGTATTAAATGATTCACTTCCTTGCCCAACCAATTTTTTTTTAAATTTAAAGATAAAATGAATTAAAGGGCAGTAAAATAAAGAAGAATTTTAAAAAAAAAAAAATTTCTATAATGGCTTTTCATTTCCATGAAGAGTTGTTTTCAAATGGGACATACCTAGATAAACTGCATTTGAGTTGGGATTAATTCCATCATCATCATCATCATCAACACCAAACAGAAAATTGACAGAAGAAAAAATGTTAACCCCAATAGCTTAATTGTACCAAAAATGGAAGAAGCTAAAAGAAAACCAAGAGAAGAGATTAAGAACCTTGTCTTCCTTTCTTGTTTTGTGACTCATTCCAGCAATTCTTATCCCACAAATGAGCTTCGTACCGGCCCGTCCATCGGTGCCTTAAACAAATATTCAACATTAATGACTCCAATTTGTAAAAAGAGAAATGAGAAAGAACCCAACTCCAAAACAGGAAAAAAGCAGAGAGAAAAGGCAAAAACTACAAACTTACTTAGTTTATGGATATATCCATGAATCTGTATTATATAATTACCTTGTGACTCCGCGGTAGATGGAGCTCCGCTGAGGCGGAGAGTCACGGCGGACGCTTTTACGCGTCCGCTTGACTTTTGTTGTAGCCGTACTATTGGTGTTGTTGGTGCTGCTGTTGTTAGAGCTTGCAGTGTTCTTTTGGTTTTGCTGTGAGGTTTTCGCCATTAAACTCTCTCAGCCGAAGAGTCCAAAAGAACAAGGAGAGTAAGAGAGAAAAAGGAAAGAGAGAGAGAGAGAGAGAGAGAGAGAGAGAGAGAGAGAGAGAGGTAGATGGGTGTGACTAAGGTATTATATAAGTGAGAGAAGGGTTTTGAAGGAATGATATAATATAATGGAGGGAGAGCAAATTGGGTTTGATTTTCTTGGCCCAAAAAAAGGATTTGGTTTTGGAATTAATTTAGGGTTAAAGGGATGAGAAAATAGAAGGTGTTGAGCCGGCTGATGAGAAGAGTCTTTTTGTGGCCGTCTCTAAGCGGCTTCTACCCATTTACCTCTTGTCCTCACTCGTTCTTTTGGGTGTTGTGAAAATTGATAGCACTTTCTCTCCATTTTGTCCTATTAATTATTTATATAAATCATGCAATTAAATATATATAGACTAGAGGTTCATGAGTCATGAGCTTAATCACCCTTGATTAACTTATAAACTAACTCCCTTTAATTCTATCTCTTCTTGTTTGGGTGATTATCTTATTTTTTCCTCCATCATTGTATATCGTCATCACTTATTTATTTATTTAATTTTTACTATTTTTTTAAATTATTATATATATTTTCCATGCGAAACTTTTTTGGTTATTCAAATCCCTGGTACAGTTTTGGGGAAAAAAATCCCATCACTCTATTTTCATACTTATCTACACTGAGATTTTATTTTGATTGAATGTTAGCATAAGAGATGCAAATCAGTAGCCGCAAAAAATTATGACTACAGAAAGAAACTTCTCAACTCATTGGTGCACGACATTAAACGTTAATGACTTAATTAGAAGTAAAATTAAATTAAGCAGTGCTCTTTTCTATTATATTATGCGTCTACTAATTCATACATACGAAACGAAATGACAAGGGTGCTGTTAAACGAACCTTAAAATTAACTGAGTACATCATACTATCAAACTATTTATTGAATTACTAATTTACTCTAATATAAAATGACCAAAAATAACATATTGAATTGTGAAACAAATGTAATTTTAATAAGTACACCCTACTCACCATATTCAACTCTAGACACGAAAACTCTACGAAAATAGCAAATTAGCAATAGCAATGAATGGTTGGTACAATGCGAGAAGGTGTTGGAGGCATCAAAAGAAAAAGATGGTCCATAATTGATAACTAAGACGTACAAGTAATTACTTTGTGTCTATATCTTGTCCATAGTGTACCATTTTTTCGGTCTCAAAGATATAAAGCAATGAAATCAATAAAGATCGAACAAGCAGAACTAAATATTTATTTGTAATAGATTGTATAATATAATTATGGTATACAAACGTTGGAGATCAAAACTGCTGATCACCAAATACATGCTATGATTTTCAATTAACCAAATATTATTTAGAGGAATTGCAATGGGTGAACAGGGATCTGGGAAATCAACTACCCAATATTGGAAGATGAAGCAATCTTATCGCACTGCTTCACTATGATTTTCAGTCTCAGGACTCTTAATCATACATTATTGATATGAATGCAATGAGATACATAAGTCCTTCTACCTAGTATTCTTGGATAACGATTGAGGGATTCGACTTTCCAGGCATTGCAAAGTTTGCCAGTGTGGTCCTCCCTTCGCAAACAACTGCAGCCAGCTTTTAAATGAGTTTGGTGTTGTATGATAAAGTGTATTGGGGTGTACCAGTGGTATTTTTGGTAGTTAAATAGGGTGTACTTAGTTAATTTTACATTTTGATTTAAATATTAGGGTGAACTTAGATCATGGGGTGTACTCAGTTAATTTTAAGGTTCGTTTAACAACACCCAATGACAAAGTATGTGGATTTCACATTACAACCCGTCATCCAATACTTGAGAAAACCAGGAATTAGATTGACTAGAGAGTGAAAGTTGATCCTGCACCATTCAGTATATGCCCCTATGCCTAACTTCCTCTACTCCAAATAAAATAAATATGTCACTATTTGCTCAAGCACCAACTAGTTAGCAAGTTAAATACAATACTAAGTATTTGTTTGGACCTACTCCGTAATATAATCTCATGATCATAACTAAAACTATATATATAGTGAACTTCAATTGAGGGACACCTTTGTAGGGTCCACCACACTTTATTTTTCAATGATCCGAACCATCTAATTTTTAGATATTCCCTCAATGATCATTTATGCAAAAAATCACTTGAATCCGAAACCATTTGACCACTCAATTAGATTATTGTTATTTTAGACTTTTTTCGAAGCACCATGTTCGTCCATTTTGTTGCTTTCAATTAGATGCCTTAATTATTTTCAATTTGTCTGGTTTTTGCAAAGATGATATATGAATGAAGACTTGAAAAATTAGATGGTTTGAATCGTTGAAAAAAAAAAGAGATTTTCTATTTAAACCTCACACTTCTCTTAGTTCACCCCATGTTCTAAGTTCACCTCATCTTTTAATTTAAATTTTCACAATTTCTAAGAAAACCCCACTATCTTCCCAAACTACCCTTAGATATACCCCAAATTGAAAAAATAAAAAATAAAAGAGATTTTCTATTTAAACCCCACAATTTTCTTTGTTCCCAGCAAAAAAAATACAAACAAATAGAACCCTAAACCCGAAATTTAGTACTTTCTAGAGAAAGAGAACAACTTTACCTCTCTCCAAGAACTGTAACTGGAATTCCAACACTTGGGTATTGTTGAGTTGATAATCAACAAGCCTTTCCATCACCTCTCACGCATATTTAAAGAGGTAGGCTCGTCAATTTTCTATGTCTTTAAAAGAGAAGAGTAATCTGGCAATAGGATGTAGAGGAGTTTGTATTTTTCTAAAACTTGATATAAAGAGTGGTGGGGTGTGTGGGGTGTGGGGTGTGTGTATAGATGTATTAGGGTTAATTATTAAGTTGGATGACCTTTTTTGTCTTTTTACACAATAATAAAACTTACAGCTTAATGATTTAAGTATTGGGGTGAACAAAGAGAAGTGCGGGGTTTAAATAGAAAATCTCAAAAAAAATCGTAGAGTATCCTAAAGGATGTCCCTTAAATAATTTTATTTGAGAAATCCCTCAATATATATATATATATATATATATATTATAGAAAATTAGATATAAATTCAAAATCATTACGGTTTGTTAGAAAAAAAAAAACCATCTATCATCTTCCAACTCTCCCCTATCACTTAGTTATTATTCAACCACAAAACTTGAATGTTGAAATTTTTTAAATGCTATTGACAAGCTAGGGTATATATACTATTTTTTGTATTTTATTATTTGGTTGGGGGTTGGGGTTGGGTTTGCACCTTAAAGCTTAACTGGTGAATTGTTTTTCTTTGATTGAAAAAGAAAAAAGAACAAGAAGAACATAGGATACGCGTTCCTCAAGTAATATGGCATTATATAACAACCACACTTGAGTTTGTCACCAAACAACCTAAAAAGATTGAGACTACATTTCCCTTCTACAGTTCTAAGTAGCTAGGAAAAAGACCATTTTAGAGTAGGGCAAATCAATTTTTGAAAAAAAAGTCAAACTCCCTCAATGGGTGATCTCAGTAACTTGCAGGTTAATTATATGGTCCATATGGTCCTATCCATGCTGTACATCTCCATGTTCATCAATTAATATGCAACACAAAAGTGCTTTTAATTTGTGCAGTACACTTCTTGGTGTGCCTCATTTTGCGGTTTATTTTTTCCCTTCAACTGTCGACTGTACTGTGAGCTAAATGAACGGGAGCATTTTTTCTTATCACTTTAACCCAAGGTGTACGATCATCACTCTTCTTAATACTTAACACGTATCCATAGGAATAACCATAGTTCCACAAATATAAAGCAAAGAGTTAACTATGGTTATGCCCATGAACACGTGTCATATAATGATGATAAGAATATACCTTAAGATTAACATGGAGAGCAAAAATATTTTTGAAAAGCAACTAATCGTTAAACCGCCAAATAGCTATAATTAATTCTATCTCTGTATAAATTCAGCCAAAAGTCATGGTTGTGCTAAAAGCGAAAGAGAGGACTTTGTTTGTTGCCTTGAGCTCTAGCTGCTGCTACGTTTAGGTGTTAGGTAAAATAGTACAAGAAAAACCTACATTAATGTATTGGTCAACACTAACCACAACAAATCATACTTGTAATTAATTAAAAGTTATTCATGGTTAGAATGATAGTCATTTATGAGTGTCGGTCTTAAGATTCTAGAGGCATGAAGCAACAAAAAAAAGAAGAAGATAAATCTAAAGTTTGAAGATCATGTGCAGTGATCAAGAATTTTTTTTTATTATTTATTTATATTTGTTTCTGTTGAATTATAATAATAATAAGCTTATCTCGCTAAATTAGGAGCGAAAATCAACCAAATGAATTCGTGAAATATCATTACTTGACCGACAGATAACAGTGACTGAGAATGGAGGCTTGCTTTTGATTTCTCTCATCTTCAAATCAAATCAGCTTTCCAATAACTGAGTTTCTCCACTTGCTTTTATTAGGATTGGGCTTGAATGATGGTCTCACTAGTTAATGGGCTTAAGCAAGCCTCCGTTCCCAATAATAACAAGAGGAGAAGCTCAGTTGTAGGAAAGCTGATTTGATTTGAAGAGGAGAGAAATCAAAAGCAAGCCTCCACTCTCAGCCATTGTTTTCTATCAGTCAGGTAATAATATTTCCATGAATTCATTTGGTTGATTTTCGCTCCTGATTTAGTGAGATAAACTTATTATTATTATGATTCAATTGCACATGATCTTCAGACTCAAATTTAGTATGTGGCCGAGTAAAGTCGTTTAATCACATAACAAAAGCATTTGTGATTGACATGAGAGTATTCTTCAAACCCTTTAATTCAACTTGTCATTTCTAAAGTGACCTTTGAAAGCTAAAGATACATGAATAACTTAGAGTGAAAATATATAAAATTAGAGTGAAGAACACCATCCTTTTATTTTAATACTATAATTATGGATCATTAACCTCATTTGTGTCAAGTTAGTTGTCATGATTTGTATTAAAAAAATTTATATGCTCCTACGGGATATATTTCCTTAAAAAAAATTTAATCCGGAATAAGTTATTTCATAAACAATATTGTATTCATAATTACTCTAATAAGCTTATATATACATATTAAAAACATAATAAATTTATTTTTCCAATTAACTGACATAATCTTATTTTTCCTAATCAAATACACAATATGAACATACTTTAAAAAATAATTTCGGACATTAATTTACTGCCCCATAAATGTCTTCCTTTTTTTTTTTTTTTCTTAAAGGGAAAATAAAGTATGCATGTGAAAATGACCCAAGCTCGATGGCCTAGCATGAATTCGATCTTATTCTTTGGGCTATGAGCTGGCTTTCCCTAGCACAGTGTGCAAAGGGGCAAAGAGTAAGACATGGTCATGGGTCATGATTTGTAAGCCCATAGACAGCCTGACCCAACCCGATATTCTCTAGCAGATCCATAAATTTTTCAAGAGAGGTGCAGTATTTAAAAGGCTAAAAGCTCAATGAAAAAAATATTTAGACTTAGAATTTAAACAATAGTAATTCCCTTAGATTCATTTTGGGCAAAACCTCATGAAGAATAGTTTAATAAAGAAACTTAGAACATTGGGTGGGCAATATTTATAAATATTAATTTTTATTTGTAGGCTGATGTTTATTTGAGCCCATAAGAATAGTTTAATAAAGAAACTTAGGCCATTATCTCCACTGGCGGACCCAGTTAGAGCCAACTGTGGGCAGCTGCCCACACTTACCCAAAAAGCTTCAGCCATATAATCCCATTTAAATTCATTATTTTTAATAATTTTTAGGTCCTTCTCAAGTAAAGCCCCCACATAGCCCATTCAATATGTACATTTTAAGCCCAAAGCTTATATTAAAAAAGAAAAACCCTAAACCCTATGTTAAAAAAAAAGAAAAAGAATAGAGATCCCACCAAGTTCATTCATTCTGTAATTTTGTGGAGAACTCAGCCGCCAAACTCGTTATTTGACAAAAGTTTGCAGCCCAACAAACTCGCTACTTCAATTGATTTTACAGGTTAGTACTTAGTTGTTTTTTACAAACTAATTTCATTATATTCTTATTTATATGCATTCAATTTGTACAGATGATTGATTATATATATATATATATATATATATCTCTTGATGAAAAATAATATAAACTATTTATGACAGTTATGGAAAAATATTTTAAAAGAAAATCTGAGTTGGAGTTGTCAGGACCTATTGGGAGAAGTGATGATAGTTCAAAGCAAAGTCGCATAGAAATCAATATGTCAGATCTTCATTTTGATCCTGGTTTACGAACTCGGATTTTAGATTACAATCCGAACATTCGAGATGAAATTAGAAGAGCTTACTCACAAAAAGGCCCTTGTCAGCCTAGAAATCATGATTTCCCTCAAAAGAAATTTGGAAAAGAGTCAAGACGATTCAACCCGGCATGGTTTGATGAATTCCCTTATTGGTTGGAATATAGCATCAAAGAAGATGCTGCATTTTGCTTATGTTGTTATCTTTTTAAAACAAATTTGGGAGAGAAAACTGGAGGTGACTCATTTGTTGGTACTGGTTTTTCAAATTGGAAGAAAAAAGAAAGATTTCAAGTTTATGTTGGAGGTCCCAACAGTTCCCATAACCAAGCTCTGAAAAAATGTCAAGCCTTAATGAATGAAAACAACATATTGAAAATTTGAAATATTGAAAAGTCGTCGAGGACAATTGTAAATTTACTTATTAGACAACGCTATTAATATTCAAAGTTTGAAATATTTTTTGTTTGATTATATATTGGTTGAATTTTTTTAAGCCCCCAGATGAATGAAAGTCTGGGTCCGCCACTGATTATCTCTATCGTTTTCCCTAGAATCCACTAACATGGAACCCATATATTGGACATGAAACTCAGCGTTTCACTAAAGAGACCAAGCACTATTTGTCATATGTTAGGGCAACAATACACGCTCATGACATACCCGTCTCCGTCCCTCAGCTCATCTTCTTCATAAATTGCTAAGACCAACATAGGGGCAAGTTCAGGTATCCAACAGATTTTCTGACAAGGGGAAGTGCATATGCATCTTCTTGCGCCTTTGTGAGTCCACTAGTACCGATATTTAAGTTATTAAATAATATTTTTATAAAAGTTTACTAATATTAATTATGCTACTTAATTAAAAGATTTATAAGAAAATTGTTATGCCCCAAATTCACTAAAAGAACAATTTAGTCAAACTCATTATATTGCTCAATTGGAACTACCAGGATCTGCAAAGGTTACCAAATCAAACTCTCCCAAATCTGAGACAAACATTTCCATTTCCACATAGTGTTTTCAATAGTACAACATTAAAACCTAAAGTCTTCCAATAACAAACAGATCTTATACAGAGCATCCAACACATCACAATTGAACCAACTTCTACTCCGAGCTAATATGAAACAGAAAAGGATGAGCTACAAAGCTCAGTAAGCAACTATATATGGCCACGAGTGTGAGGATTACAACAATACAATATTTGAAAGTGAAATTGAAAAGAGTACACAAAATGAAACTGAACAATTCAAGGATTGAAATACGATTCATTGTCAAAATCAAAGAAACAATAACAATGAGATAGCTTCTTTAAATCCTCATTAGGGTTTCCAATGAGGCCTTACTCCCATGGTAGTTGCATGGGCCTTATTACTAGCTGGCCAGAGGTCCTGACTCCTTCAAAAGAAGGCACAAACACTGTAATTCAGATGGTCTGAATTAATGACAAGTTCAGATGCTATTCAATGTTCAATTATGAGTTCCTTTACCATCAAATGAAGGCAAACATATCTGAATTGGGGATTAAATTAGGCTTTCATGTCACAAAGATCAAATAGAAATATGAGTGGGAGTTCAATACCAAGGAAGTTCAAAGGCTTATATTGGTGGAAGGAACAAAGCTAAAATCACAATAGAAACTTACCTGATTCAATAGCCTAAAACTATAATCTCTAAATCTCTAAATCTCTTCAGTCCTTTCCTAAAGGAGAAAGCAAGCTTAGAGTTCCACTTCAGTTCTTCGTTTCTTAGCAGCCTTGAGTTTTGTTCTTTTACTAAACTATGTAATCTACACAGACAAGCAGCAGCTGGATTATAGCTGAAACCACGTCAAAACATTCTAAAAACTCCAAAACCACGTAGCACTATTCACGTGACGGCCGGTCACTTATAGCAGCTCCTCGCGACTTCTTCTTCTCCTTTTCCCGCTGCTCCCTTGAAACCCTTTGTTTCCTTCTTCCTTCTCCGCATCATATGGTGGGTCAACTTCAACAAGTTTTTAGTTTTGCTGAATATGCTATCTTGGTGGTGGATGTCATTTTTTTTTGGGCGAATGTTAATTTGGGGTGTGCTTTGGACATTAAAGAGGATGTCAAGGTATGGCTTTCTCAATTAATAAGAGGGAGGGTTCGGATTTGGGGTTGCAAGGCTGTGTTCTTTTGAAGAGAACGAAAGTTGTAAAAAAAATTTTGAATAAAATTGAAGGAAACAGGAAAAGTCAAAATATTTAATGAGGGTAAATTTAGAAAACAAAAGCTAGCTTGTGTGATGTATTAATGACATTGTTTTAAGTGTAAGAAAAGTGACACATGTCATGAGGAAAACGAAGAGGGTCCAAAAGAGAAGGTTAGAAAAAAGGTTGCTATCATCCCCCTAATTAATAAGGCCATATGGGTCCAACCCATTTGCCCCTCATTAGCCTGAAAGTTCTTGGCCCTTAGGCCATCTCCAACCCATGAGGCCAAACCCAAAATATCCCAAATTTTAGCTCAAATCTTCTTTTAAACCAAAAAAATGACGGGGCCAAAATTTTGGAAAACCCAAACTTGGGGCCAAATAGCAGTCCAACTATTGCCTGGACCCAAAAAAAATTTTGGTGGAGCCCACTGAAGCTGACGTAGCCCGTGTGCAAGGAATCTGATGTGGGCCCCGCGTGCTGCTGTAACCTAATAGTAACCTAAATCAATGATCTAGATTAAATCCAAGCTATTTTAAAGGTTAAAAAAAAAGATCCAATGATTGAAATTTAAATCCAACAGTCAAAATAATATTTTAAATTAATCTAGATTAGATCCAACCCCAAAATGGAACGATATAAATGAGCCTCCCACACAACGTTCTTCTGGAGCTAATGCAAGTATGATGAATTTGGATAACGACGAAGACGATATTGCCATTCCTAGTACAAGGCCTAAGGGGCGAGATAAACAAAAGGTTGCCAAAAAAGAAGGGAAGATGGCTGACCCTTCTCAACAAACAAGGGATAAGTAGTTGGAATCATTGGTTGAGCAAGGCATTGCTTTCAAGGAGGATAGGAGACGAAAGCTCAACATATTGGACAAGTTTGTCCAAGATCAAGCTGATGCTTATGCGTATCAGAAGTAAGAAGATAAGGAAGCCCAAGAACAAAAAATAATGTATATGGACGTGTCCAAATTTACTCTAAGAAAGAAGAAGAATTGGGGGAATAAACAAGATAAAATCATGCAAGAACTTGCATAGTGTCAACAGTTTGTCGTTAATCTTGAAAACAATTCAGGGGACTATTATCCAAGCCCCACCCAAGCCTTCAAGATGGTGGTTATTAGTTTATTCCTATTGGGTTTCATGTATGGTGAATTTGAAGTATTGTGTGTTTTCTTTTAAAATTATGTTGTGTGCTTTCTTTTGGAATAAAATTATATTTGTGGAATTTCAATTTTTTTTTAGGATAAATTGTTTTTAAAAATTAAATTATGAAGATATTTAAAAAGATTAAATGAAGAAAAGTTATCCTTAACAAAAAAGTTAAACTCAAACCATTCTTAAACAATTTAATAAAGCTGTGGACTTAAAATTTGAGTCCGGAGGGTTGGGAGAAAAAACGGTTTGAGTCCAGGCAAAACCCAAATAGTTACTTTTTGGAGGGGAAAAATTTGGGTTTAGCCCCAAATGGGTTGGAGAAGGCCTAAGGTAGGGCATGGGCTTAGCCTATTTAATATAGGTTTGACACGGCCCGGTCTTGCCCGTTCAACTCTTAGGGCCAAAAAAGCCCGTGAATGGGTAGGGCTTGGGGTAACCCATCTTAGGGACGAGAAGGCTTGATCTAGCCCATTTTACAGACCTATAAAGTTGTGTCACATTTGGGACAAAACCATCAATATAGTTGCTCATAAATCCTAGCTCCTATAGTATGCCCCTCCACTTTGCATTTTTCCTCTTAGGGATCATAATTTGGATCACGTCCCATGAGCCGAAATGAGCCCGAGGCCCGATGGGCCAAAGCCTAATCCTGCCTGATGTTTAGTCCTAGTAAGCCCGACTCGCACTGAGCTTGGGTAGGGCTTGGGCCAAGGGTTTGAAACCTTGGGCCAACCCATTTAAGCCCATTTAGGACCGGCCCGCCAAGCCCGTCTAGGCACGGCTCAATGGGTGGGCCCGAGCCTTCACGTTTGAAACCTCAGCAAGGCTTGAAAAATAAAGAAAGCCCGAGAAGCCCATGCCCACCACCAATTTTTTGGGTCGGGCCAATGATGAACCCTAGTTCCTCTTCACCATAATACCTAACTCATTGTCCTTATACATCACAATTTCATTCTCCTTACTCATCTCCCTTTCACCTTATCTTCAAACCCATATGGCAATGCCTCTTCAATGGTAGCACAGTCCACAGGTGGCTTTAGAGCCAAAAAACGGTAACCTAGTTAGGTTAAACCTAGCACAAGCTCTTAGAATTGGTCTTGCTAGCATTCCCCTAATTGATAAGGCCATATGGGTACGGCCCATTGGCCTGGAATTTCTTGGCCCTTAGGTAGGGCATGGGATTAACCTACTTAGATAGAAGGTTGCTAGCATTCTCCTAATTGATAAAGCTATATGGGTCCGCCCCAATGGCCCCTTATTAGCCTAAAAGTTCTTGGCCTTTTTTTTTTTTTGTAGATACCACGAGGTATTCCCACACCCTAAAGTTATTGGCCTTTAGGTAGGGCATGGGCTTAGCCTATTTAATATAGGTCTAGCCCCGCTCGACCCATTCAAATCTTAGGGCCAAAAAAGCCCTATTAATATAGTCACTCATAAAAAGTTCTTGGCCTTTGTCACATCTGGGACAAACCTATTAATATAGTCACTCATAAATCATAGCTCATATAGTATTCCCCTCCACTTTGCATGGTTCCTCTTAGGGATCAACATTTGGCTAGTGACCTATGGGCCAAAATGGTTGCCCGAGGCCCGATGCGCCAAAGCATGACCTTGCTCGATGTTTAAGACTTGTCGGCCTGACTTGCTCTAAGATTAACTAGGACTTAGGCCAAGGGTTTAAACCTTGGGATGACCTATTTCACCCTATCTAGGATCGGCTTGCCAAGCCCATCTAGGCCCGGCTCAATAGGTAGGCTTGGCAGGCTCGAAAAATATCGAAAGCCGGAGAAGCCCATGCCCACCCAAAAATTTCAGGTCAGGCAAATGACGAACCCTAGTTCTTCTTCACCATAATACGTAACTCATTGTCCTAATACATCACAATTTCATTGTCCTTACCTCTCTCATTTTCACCTTCTCTTCAAACCCATATGGCAATGCCTCTTCAATGGTAGCACAGCCCACATGTGGCTTTAGAGCCACAAAATGGCAACCCAGTTAGCTCAAACCCAGCACAAGCTCTTGGAATTGGTTGTCCTTAAGGACCAAGTAGCTCTCAAATGTACAAAACACAACAAACTTGACTACATCAAACCCAACAAGGCACTTCGCTCACATGTCTTCTAACGGTGGGCTATTCTTATTAGAGTCTTCCAACCCTAAAACTACGGTGAAGAATGTCCTCTTGATAATGAGGTGGTGATCCTAGGAAAGCAGACAATGAATAAGATTCTAAAGGTAGCTTGTGGGGTTTAAATAGAAAATCTCTTTTTTTTATTTTTTTTTATTTTTTTATTTTAGTTTGAGGTGTATTTAAGGGTAGTTTGGGAAGATAGTGGGGTTTTCTTAGAAATTATGAAAATTTAAATTAAAAGTTGGGGTGAACTTAGAACATGGGGTGAACTAAGAGAAGTGTAGGGTTTAATTAGAAAATCTCATTAAAAATAAAAAGTATACTAATAAAAATAGGGAAATAACTGGGTTGTGTAAAAAAAAACAGAAATAACTGGGCACAAATGTAGTTTTTGTGTTTTAGCGTTGTTACATCTGTCAGATAAAGACACAATTATTTGTGTCTACACAAGTAAATGATCTTACTTTTTCTGAATCATTTGTCAGATAGTATTTATCATTTACATTAAATTGACATTTGGCACAACTCTTTATGTCCAATAAAAATTTGTGCTTTATGTAAATTGATTTGACACAATTATTTGTGTTTTATACAAAAAGAGCACGAATAAAACTTATTTGTGCTCAATGTTAGAGAAAAGGGCACCATACCTATATTTGTGCTCTTAAGTTTGTAGTTTTTGACCAGTTTTTTAGTAGTGATTTTGTGATATTCCATGTAAATTTGTATGTAATTGAATAGGGTGTAATTTAGTGAATTTTATTTATTTATAAAAAGGCATCAAAAGGAATAAAAGTACAAAGGACACATACTGTAAAGGGAATCATCCAAATAACAATGTGGCAGACATGGATAAATTAATAGCTAACTGTTAATACATATAAATGTGTAATTAACATTTATATATAATAAAAAATGTAGTTTTGGAATTGTCATTTGTAATAAACGAGTGCACAACGATTTCTGGTAGTCTTGAAGACTAGGAGCTCATGTATAATCAGTGTATGTAATTGTTTTTATGCGTGAGGAGGCGTTCGTGAACTTAATAAACCAACCCTTTGAAACACATGCAGTGATTTGGCTCTGTTCATCTAATGTCTTCCTCCTCCTAAATTTTGATTCCTACTAATTCAAGATATATAATACTCTCATCCGTCATGAGCAACACTTCTTCCCTAAGAAAAACATATAAACAAGCCTCTGATCATATTGATTGGGAATATTTATCCTTCTGCATTCTTTTGTCTTTCATCCCATTCAAACTCAGTAGACTTGTATTTCTGAAACATCTCTTTTTTTTGTGGAAGAAACCTCGGCGGTACGAGGGATAACTTTATTGATTAACAACTGAAAAAAGAAAGGGGGACTTAAAGCCTGACCCCGATTACAAGCATCGATATCCAAGAAAAGTACATCCTATTTAAAGCATCTCTTAAACTTTTGGAAACGATAACATCTAAAAGATCAAACCAAGGTCAATCTACCTGCAGAAATAGTTAAAAATGTTCAACAATTACCCCACAAAGCTTCTTCACAATGCTATTTTGGAACCGAGAAAAGACAATGCTCCATGGCAAGTTCAACAACAACGAGCCAACAACACTCCAAAAACCGAACAGAAATCCTAGTCCCAAGCTCAGATAGAACCAACTGTCTTCAAGCAAATCACTTCCTCCGTGTTTCTGATCTGCTACCGGTGGTACTGTCCCGTTGGTATTACTGCAGTTCATTTCAAGTGGAGGGCCACAAAGTTTATTACCAATAAAACTGGATTGATCAAAACTCTGAAGTTGAGTGCTTTTCGGAATCTCGCCAGTCAAATTATTGTAGGACAAGTTCAAGGCACTGAGAAATGTCAAACTTGACATACTTGGAGCAATTTGACCACAAAGTTGATTCATGGACAAATCAAGAGATTCTAACCATTTCATATCACCAATCTTGGGAGGGATTCTTCCACTCAAGAGATTATAAGACAAATTCACCGACTGCAAGTAGATGAGGCTGGTAAGTTCTTCCGGGATTTCTCCAGAGATAATGTTGTCTGAAAGGTCCAAACTAATTGCCAATCCAAGAAGAATGTTTCCATATTTCACTTCTCTACCTTTTGTCACCACGTTTGCATTCTCTATTTGGTCCAGACTATAAGAATAAACATCACTTGAACGATAAAAGTTTAAACCGGTATTTTCTGGAAAGGTGGTCATTGCTGTAAAATTGTACAAACACCTTGGCATTCTTCCTGAGAGATTGTTATGTGCGAGGTCCAAGATTTGGAGATTTGCAAGACTGCATAGTTTGTACGGAATGTGGCCATGAAGCTTATTTGAACGAAGGCTAAGAACCCCCAAATTTGAAAGGCTTGTTCCAATCCACATTGGTATCTTTCCTAGAAACTTATTGTAACTAAGGTCAAGAATAGTCAAATCTGTACATTTCTTTAGATATGGAGGCAACTCCCCATGCAAGTGATTATTGCGCAAGTGCAAGTATTTGAGGGAGAGTACGTAACCCAAAGACCTTGGAATATTCCCAATTAAATTGTTGCTTTCTAAATTTAAAACTTCCAAGTATTTCCAGTTTCTGAAACAGTCAGGAATTTTTCCAGATAGAAGATTGTTGTCCAGATGAAGAACTGAAAGTGCCTTTGGTTCACTATTATTATTACAGAAGGAGTGAAAGAGCATTCCAGAAAACGATGAGTTGGAAAGATCTAGTATCAGTACTGTTGATGAAACAAGAGGTAATGAACCATTGAACTGGTTAGAGCCTAAGATAATTTCTGGATACTCTGAACTGGGAAATATATGCGGAACCTCACCATACAATTTATTTTCAGAGAGATCAATATACCTTAATTCGGAAGAAAAGTTCCAAAACCAAGTCGGAATGGTACCTGAAATTCTTGTGTTGGTCATGCTAAGTTCCGTTAACTGCGTTTGACTCTGAAGCCACATGGGCAATTCCGATGGCTCCAGATGCCAAGAATCTAAAACCAAATAAGAAAGTTGAAATGGAGGAAGCCAGTGTGGAGTAGTTTCAAGAGTCAATGAGTTTCCACTTGCAAAAAATTCCACCAATCTTGTAAGATTAGTGAAATGTAGTTGAGAGACAACACCTGTTAAATTATTATCATCAATTCTCAAAAATTCTAGGCATGACAGATTGCCAAAGGACGGTGGAAGGGGACCTGATATTGAGTTACTAGCAAGATCAAGGACGCGCAACTTTTCAAAATGATCAAGCTTATCTGTTAAATGGCCAGAAAGATTGTTCCCTGACAGACTCAATGACTCTATTTGACCTGAACTACACCTAGAAAAACTTTCAAAAATTTCTGACACGCTTCCATTGAGATTGTTATTCGACATATCAAGAGTAGTCAACTTACAAAGATTTCCCAAAGAGTTTGGGATATTCCCTGCAACTTTATTAGAATTTAAGTCAAGATTGACAATGGATGTGAGGTTTCCAAGGGAAGACGAGATCTCACCATGAAAAGAATTGTGGGAAAGAAATAGGGACTGAAGATGGCTAAGACTGTACAACCATTTAGGTATAGTAGAACTGATAGAGTTGCCATCGAGATTAAGGAATTTAAGATTAGTCATGTTGGCAATACCACCAGGTATGTGATAAAGTCCACAATCAGACATCTGCAAGTTCTCTACCGAAGACGGGAGTGTGTTTGTCACCCGCGACCAATCAGATGCTTTGCTAAGATTTGCACCACTCATGTCCAAGTGTTGCAATTGAGAAAGACCAGAAATCCATTGAAGGCTTTCAACCTCCAAATAGCCATCGCTCAGATCAAGAACCTGTAGACTCGTTAGATTTCCCAATTGATGAGGAATTAATCCGACGAACCACGAGCCTGAGAGGTTAAGATATCTTAAACTTTTGAGAGAACCTAAGAAGCTAGGAATCTGAGAGGTTAGATTTCCTAGAAGATAATTGTTGCTTAGATCCAAGTAGCTCAGATGCGTTAAATTGAGTAGAGATGGATTTATCTTACCACTGAAAGACATGCTGAAATTATATCCGGCGAGGTGGAGCTCGAGGACATGACCGGTTAAATTGTCGCAGACAACTCCAGTCCAATTGCAACAATCTCCTTCACCAGCCCAAGATGAAAGCTGATTTGAATAATCTTCAAGATCGTGCCTGAACATCAAAAGTGCTTGTCTCTCATTTTGTTTGCAAGGCGCACTCAGATTTGCATTGCATAATAATAAGCAAATGGTAAATAAGGTTGCAATGTTTAGAGACCTGACAACAGTGCTACCCATATTCATGAGCTAAATTATATCCACTACTTACACTGTGAGCAATAATGAGTCATCTACAGTGCTATTTATGCATCTTTGGGGGAGAGGACGTGTCCAAACGGGATCTTCTCTTCTCACATAGAATATAATATTATTTACTTTTCCCCTTTCAACTATTTTGTAACACATAATTTATCATTAAAGTCCTCTTTTCTCACAAGCTTGGCATGTTTTTAATGAAGAATAATTTTGATTGGTTGATAAGCTTCAGATTTTCTTCATTTTGTCGTTGTAGGCCAATCAATGTGTTAAACATTAATGCACACTTGTGTGATAAAACTAGAAAATTCTAGAATAATTGAGAGAATTACTAAGTTAAAATTGGTTGACTCTTACTAGAACAATCCTAATAATTATCTATTGTAATTGTAACTAGAGAATTCTGGAATTATAGGACTAACTTGTGGCTAAAAATGACTTTAGATAAGTCGGTTACTATGCAACCGACTTGTCCAAGCAAAATTGCCGACTTAGCATCTGTATAAATATGTCTACAGCCAAAACAAGTCATCAAGCTGAAAACTACAGCTGTCCTATATCCAAAGCCTTGTACCTTTCCTATTTCATTCTAATAAAACTACTTTGTTGCTCTTTCAAAAGTTTTTCACTCCAAATTAAGCTATTGTCCTAAACACTAAACCAACCATTTCCTAAAACTCTTCTCCCATAAACTAACACAATGGCCTAATTGCAAAGCTAGTAACAAAGATATTGAAGAACACACAAAGTCCCACATCGGATACTTAACAAAATAGAAAGTCCTTATATAATAAATGGCTCCACTCCTAATAACATCGAGGCCAATTGTATAAAACTCCACACTTACTAAACATGTAGTTAAGTTGAGGATAATATCGATGTTGTTAGTAAATGAACCAAGGGTAGCATGGTATATGAGGTATCAGAGCATCCCCTATTTTCTATGTACAACCCCACAATGATAGTCATCTACATACACCCCTACAATGATAGTGAAAGTCATTATTGACGATGGTGACTTGACCTCTTTGCTATGTTATTGCCTGGAGCTTGTTGGGATGTTGCTTGGAAGCTCCAATATAGTTTGCCGAAGTAAGCACGTCAAGAGAGAGAAAAAATATGAAAATTGACAAAACGAAAGGGACGGTCAGCGTTGCCTTTTTCTTCCCGCAATTAATTCACAAATCGTTTACTTTGAGTTGACTGACTTTAACAAGACGTGAATAAGGAGTTCAGTGGAGCAAATGACTAAGGTGGGTGTATTCAATTTAGATTTTAAAAGATTTTAAAGAAGTTTAAAAGTTTAGGTGTATTCAATCACGATTTTATAGAAGTCTATTCAATTTTGGGTGTATTCAATTCAGACTTTTTAAACTCCATTCAAATTTGGATGTATTCAATCACAACTTTAAAAGACTTCATAAAAGTTTGGGTGTATTCAAAAACTCATTGATTTTAAAGGAAACACAAAAAGTGGTGGATTTCGTTTGATAATAGACTAATTTTTGGTTATGACAAATCTTTGCTTCCCCCTAGAGATTTTGATAGATATATTATTTTTATTCTCAAAATATAATTTTTCACCACTTCTACTACCACCATCTTATCATAACTATCACCATAGTCGTTGCCGCCACCATCACCACCACCACAATCATCGTCATTGCCGCCATCTCCCCCACCCCTAGCACCACCACCACCCACCGTCACCCCCACTACCAGCCCCACCATCACCCCCACCGTCACCACCACCACCGCCGTCACCACCACCACCTCCACCACTACTACCATCCCCATCGTCACCACCACCACAACCATTGTTGCCTCCACCACCTCCACCACCTCACTCCCACCACCACCCCCACTACCTCCCCTACAAACCACCATCGCCACCTCCATTGCCATCACCACCACTGCCATCGCTATAAACTCCATTAAAATCAATAATAAATTTCTAACAAACTCTGTTAAAATCTATACACAATTTCAGTCAAAATCTATGTGGAGTTTGTAGAATTCAGTCAAACTCAATTAAATTCAATTAAACTTCATCAACTTTATAACTCTTTTAAAATCATTTAAAATCTAAATTGAATACACCCTCCTAAGATTTAAAAAAGCTGTATACTAGTCTTTCATAACGTGTAGGGCATATTTTGGCAGAATGTCATTTACTTTTATTTTTCATTAGATTTTCTTTTGGCAATTGCTATATCTTCTCGATAATTGTAAATTCAAAGAAAGTTGTGGTATGAACTGTTAATACGTATAAAAGTGTAGTAGCATAAGACATATAAATGTGTATTTATGAGCGTTGTTTTTATTCTTGTGGAAATTGGGATGTACAATTAGTTTAATTATAGGTGAGTCTGTTGGTAGGCCTTTATTTTGGTTATTTTTAATTTTGATTTGTTTTTAAGGCCATTTAGTAATTTTAAGCCATTTAAATAGTTCACTGGGTTTTTTATTAAAAAAATTTGGACTTAATGTGTTTTTTATATGATAGGATGCTTTGATGGGTTTTTTAGGTGAACCTCCTTTTTTTTTTTCTTTTTTTCCATTTTACCTCTTTTCTTTTCTTTATCTATATGAATTTGGTTTTTTCTAAGTTGCAGGTTTGATTTTTCTCTATATCTGTCGATATTATTTCTGGGAAAAAGGCACACTATTATCCTCCATTTGAATGAAGAAATTAAAAATTACATAGAAATCTAAAATGATGGAATACAGATTTCCATCATTTCAATTTCTGGCAATTGAAGATTTCAGTGTTTGGATTTATGTATGTAGAATTTTGTAAATGACACTATGGAAATTGTGAAATGACACCTATTTTGGTGGAAATTAAACTTGGGAATTTGATGCCCTAATTTCCATGATTTTTTCCGCACATCATTTAATAAATTCCGCGTTTAAGTTGCCCAAACAAGGAAATTGTCAATTTCTTAATTCTCTTAAATTCTTGACCTTTAACTAAATTTCGAGTTATTTTACCTCATCCAAACTAAATTCTGAGTTAGTTTCAGTGATTGTAATTATTTTTATGTGTGAGGAGGCGTTCGTGAACTCAATAAACCTGATATCCAAGAAAAGTACATCATGTCTAATGTGTTAAATTCAAAGAGATGGGTCAACGGCCCACTACTAACAACACCGATATTGTCCCCAACTTAACCACCTACAAAGCCCAGTAGGTGTGGGGTTTTATCACAAAAAGCCTCGGTGTTATTAGTAGTATAACCATTCATTATATTTTGTATTTTATTTAGTCATGTTTCCGATGTGGGACTCATATTCTTCAACATAATGCATCTCTTAAATTTTTTGATAAATTGAGCTTAGACCCATAAAATTCATTTTAAATCACCTACAACCCTTCCCTTTGTTGAATTAAGGTCCGCCAAGTGGAAAACAGACTAGAAATGAAAGAATGTGTGGGGTGATGCCTATGCTTGCCACTAATTAGAAAATGCACTCATGGTCCATCCTCCTAAAAAAATCGTGTGGGTTTTTATCAAGCAGATCCCAAAATCTTTCTCTTGGGTGGACAACACTAATGAAAAGAAAGTTAATGATTATTTGCTTGACACTTCCTCCTCCTAAAGTGATTAGACTTAAATTGAAAACCGTACTACATGGGGTATACACACTTATTTACAAGTCAATGTCCTTTTTTATTGGGTTAAACCTCATTCGTCCATTTTTTATTTTTTTTACCTATAAATAATGAATGAAGAAGTAAATTATGATAGGAAATACAATTATTAACAAATTATTTCTATTTGTTTGGTAAACTTTGGAGGTCAAAGCAATTGGCAAGTCATGAGAATTTATTAGACGAAGTCGTTAGTGACTAATTTATCGGTCAGTCAAAAGAAAAAAGACATAAGGAAAATCAAGTGCGGGATGCCTTGATGCACTGACAATTCACTGACAATCCACTTATTACGAGCATGCCTTGATGCACCACAATAAGTTGGAGAAATGAAAATTAACAAAGACAACTAGACTAGTAATAAGTTGATGATTTTATTTTCATAATTTACCACAATTTTTTTTTAATAAAAAAAAAAGTTTGATAAAACCAATTTAGTTCTCTTTGCATTCTAATTCCTTTACTATACAAAGGTTAAACCCATGCCACCTAACCAACACTAAATTACCTTAGATCAGGCAAATCACAGTCGAGATCAGCAACGAAGTACCCAAAAAAAATACCACAATTTCAATTCAAACGAGGACATATGTGAGAGATTAATTTGGTTTGGATTGATTTAAGCAAGGAAATTTGAACTTAGAAGAGCTTTATATTAACTGATGTTGGCTTTATAAGCTAGTTTGAGTTGAACTTTGTCCCACATTGGAAATTTAGAGTTCATTTGAACTTTTTATAAGACTATGGGTCAATAAATTATTAAATATATAGGTTTTTTGACCGAAACTTTTCACGGACTAAATTTTTGGTCACCCCCAGTGATTGCTCAAGTTTCATTTTGGTCTACTGATTAAATTTTTCGGTCCGACCGTCAAAGTCTGTCAATTGTTTCGTGAAATTGAGGAGTAAAACCGTCAAAGTCAGTCCATCCCTGCAACCCACCGATAGCTCTTCACCTAATTCCTCTGTCTGTTAATTGTTCCGTTGAACACGATTACTTGTCCGCCATAGAAGATGGTCATGTGTGCGTTTTTAGCCTCTCATAGGGAAGATTTCTTCACACTGAGCCATGATGAACAAGCCACTATTTTCCAGCATTTGACAAAGTATTAGCTGAGGGAACCCGACAATGCTTTAAATTTATAGAAATTATATATGAGCATACCTAGAATCATCCATCTTGGGAACCTCTTATCTAGGAATAGAGGAGCCAAAAACATCTTGATTTTGTTGAGGGCACAAATCCATGGATTTAAAGTCTCTAGGAGTTGTTGGCACATTCCTTTTTTTTTTTCTTTTTCTTTTTTTCTGAATGTTGACACATTCCTTGAGTTGGCCATAAATGGAAAAAAAAATTATGAACATCTTTCAATTTTTCAGATTTTTATAATTGTTTCCTTTAATTTTTAATTACTATATTAATATTTTAATTCATATGAACAATTTTACTCCTCAATTTAAGGTAATAATAATATTAACAGACTTTAACAGTGCACCATTTTAATAATAAAGAGTTGGAGTACTATTATGAAAATTTTAATTCGTTGACCAAAATGAAACTTGAGCAATAGTTGAAGGACCATTTCGGTTAAAAATCCTCTTTTTGGGCTTATTTGTTCAAATGCCCCCTATGGTTTCCAAATAGTCTATGTTTGTCCCCTGATGTTTTAAATGACTCAATCTCTCCCCTGAACTTCCATTATGTGACCAAAGTTGCCCCATTCCGTTAGTTTTCAAATAAAAATCATTAAATCAACTAATGTGGCATAGGTAGTTTTAAAATATATTTTTTTCTTTGGAGAAATTATTTTAAATGTTTAAAAATAAATTAACTTTTTGAAAAAAAATTAAAATTAAAAACCTAGCAACCTCAACATCGGGATCGGGATCGTCTGCGTTACCTTCCTCTGCTAAATCGTCATCGGGATCGTCTCTCTCCTCCATTCTCCGTTCTCTTTCCAGTCACTCGTCCTCTATCATCATCACCCACACACTCCTTCATCTTTTCCTCTTCAATCACTCATCATTCATCACCCACACACTATGTATTGATTGCTCTTCTGTTTTATTTTTAACTTTATTGTGTTACTTATTGAGGAGTTCTGTAAATTTTGGAAATTGTGGGCTTTGGGTTGGCTTCGGTTCTGTGGAAGACCATGGTATAGTTTGGGGAGATATTTCTCCGGTGTCACTCTCTCCTCCATATCTAAGTTGTAGGGGAAGATAGGGAGAGAGGAGAGAGATACCAGGGAAGGAGATGGAGAGATGAGAGGGAGAATCGGTGGGAAGAGAGAGAAGATGAGGGTTGGAATCAATTCCATCCCATACTTCTTTTGCTGCACCTCAAGCTTTCTTCACATGAGATTTCAAAAGTGTTTAATTGTGGCTGCCTTTTGCTGCCAACCCATGTGGGTTTTCTTCACCTTTGCTGGAAAAAACGATTCTTCTGAACCAGGCTTGGTGTAGGAAGGCCTGAGGTTTCAATATGTATTCAATGGGGCTCAAATTTGGATATGTCATAATAGACACCCATTGGAACAACTTTTATGAAGAATGTATTCCCATATGAGTAGTACAAGTATACGTTTTGGGCCTTTCAAGTTGACTTCCGAAAATAGACTGGAATTGACTTCATTGCAGTCAGCTTGTGGGCTTGTTTTGGGCTTGATCTTCCCTCCTAAAAAATTTGTAAAAATCTGGATCTTCAAACCCTTTGAATTATCTTTCCAAGCATATGCAGCCCAACTCAAGAAAAAATCGGAAAGACCTTCAAGTGTCATTTTTGGCCCAGTAACGCAGATGCTGCCAAATTTGACCTTAAGTTGCCAAAACTTGTATAACTTTCTCTAGAAGACTCGGAATCATGAACCGTAAAATTCTCCAGAAACTAGACTTCCGCATATTTCCAATGATGTATGGCTCATCATCTGGTTCTTCTTGAGAAAGTACAGTCCAATTCGTGAAGTTGACTGATCTGCAGACACCGATGAGCGAACTTGTCTCCAAAATGCATTTAATGAGTCTCAAGCTTATTACACTGAAACAAACACAAAATTTATTAAAAGCACAAGTTTAACTTAAAAACATAATCAAATCATAAGTTAGAAGGATACAAAATAATATATAAATATGCACCGATCAGCAAGCTGACGTTAGTGTGACGTCAATGGCCAATTTAAATACCAAAAAATTCAGAATTTGTTTTTCTATAAATACCTAGCCATGTTCTTCACTTCCCACACCAAAACTCCATACAAATTCCTCTAATCATATCTCATGTGAACTCTTGGAATTGGTCTTGCTCAAGGACCAACTAGCTCTCAAATGCACAAAACACAACAAACTTGACTACATCAAAACCAACAAGGCACTTCACTCACATGTCTTCTAACGGTGGGCTATTCTTATTAGAGTCTTCCAACCCCAAAACTAGCCGAATTAAAAGCATGTAATAGCAAAAATCACCTTCAATTTCTCTACACATTCTTATGCAAATTACATCTCTTTGTTTTATGGCATTAGTGAGTCTCTAATAAAGTGTGAAGCCACCTAATACAAATGGTTTCCAAAAGTTGTTCCTGATGAGTTCATGGCCAGGAAGCAACACCACGGTTTTTGATATGTATCCAGGTAGTAGGTCTCGTAGTTGTTCGTCGGTAATACCAGTAAGGCTAGGGTTGTAATTTTGCGTCAGAACAAGGTTAAATGAGTACATAGTTGAACAAGCTAGTAAATGGATTTGACCCCAACCCCAAGCTTCCTTGTGATTTACGGTATCCAATAAGCAAAGTCATAGAAAATCAAATCAATTTTATTTTCACGGTCGAGAACACTAGCATTTAGGAAAGCTTGTATTTGGTCACAGGTGCCATCCTTGGAATACACAGCAAATCGATCAAAGGTGTCGGGACCTTAGAGGCAAACTTAACCCCTTTATGGAGGCCTTCAATGTGAGGAACAGTGTCTGGACAAAATGTGTGACGAGGTCTGAGTGGAGATTGAGATGTTATAGATGGATTTGAGTTTTCTTGGGCATCAAGAAAGAGATTATATGCTTGTAAAAAGGCCCAAGCCCAATGGGCTAGCCCAAACTTGGCCCTAATTTTTGGGATATAGAATGGTCCAACTCAGTACTGTGGTCGGGCTTAGCCAACTTGTTGTGTAAATGGTAGGGCTTAGGCCATGATTTGTAAGCCTTTAGGTAGTCACCCAATATTGAAGTTAATAAATAGTATTTATATAAAACTAAACTAATATTAATCATGTTTGTATTTAATTAAAAAATTGGAAAGAAAAAATGACCTTTTAATAGTAACATTTTGTATTTAATATCCTTATGAAAGTAAACTAGTATTAATGATAATTGCATTTAATTAATTATATATGGTCTATTTGATATGGCCATATAGGCTCAGCCCATTGGTCCTCCTATGAGCTCAAATTCTTGGCTCTTGGGTTGGGCTTGGGCTAAGACTTATTAAAGATAGGGTTGGCCTAGTCTGGCCCCCACAACCCTTAGTGCCAAAGAAGCTTGTGACTGGAACCGGCCAAGCCCATTTTACATGCCTAAAAGAAAGAAAACCAAAAGTACAAAACAAAGCCTCAGGGGAACGTCTGAAGTCACCGTCTCCAAACTTTGGGGCTTCTAGTTGAATGACCTTCATTGGCCAAACTATCTTCAAGAAAATTTGTTTAAGGTGTGGAGTAGCCAAGCATCACTTTAGAGCTAACTTCCAAAATTAAGTGAGTGAAGTGTTGATCTTGAAGTAAATCATTCCCTAAGAGCAATTCCACCCATCCCCTTTTGTCATGGCAAAAAGGGGCCTAGAATCCAAAAACAACCCCACCAAGGAAAATTACCATGGCAAGAAGTGGGCCCCATGAAACTAGGCAAGCCCAAAGGCAAGACTTGTCTAAGCTGCTACCTGGGCAAGCTGATGTCAGTGTGATGTCAGTGGCCAATTTAAATACAAAAAAAATTGAAAAAAAGAAGAAGGAAAAAATACCAAAAAATTCAGAAATTTTGTTCTATAAATACTTGGCCATGTTCTTCACTTTCCACACCAAAACTCCCCTTGCCTTTTACTATGACAAATGGGTGAAAGTGCTTTAAGGCATGAGGTTCAGCCAATAAAACACTAGAAGAACCGACATTTACTTGTTCCACTAATGAGAGGGGAGCCTTCTGAATCTCTAATAACAAAAACAGCCTAGAGATACTCTAATTCGCTCATACTTTTTTTCTTTTATATTTTCTTCCAGCCCAAAACATTTTTCTTATTGCCAACCATTAACGTTTTTTTTTTTTTTTTTGTGCTTCCTTTGTGCAGTTACATTTACAACTGTAAGGTTGCATTGTTACTCCTTTTGTCCCCTTTTGATTTACCCTTTTTTAAGGATTTGATTCATTCCTTAGGGTGGGGGTTTGGGTTTGAATTTTGAGCTTCGCTTGAAACCCATCTAAATCTTAATATCTAAAATGATGATTTTGCACCACCGAAAAAGAAACAATGAATTGTAGCCCTAAACTACAGTGAACCTTTATGAATTCTAGCCCATAACTATACTTAACCTTGCACTGATAAACTATAAACAACCCCTAATAAACCTTAAAACAAAAATTGGGTGCCACTAAAAAAACCCCTTAGCAACTCTTTTTGTAGAGTCACAGGGTGTTGGGGGTTGCTCTCTCGTTCACGCGAGGAGAGCCTTGACGGCTAAGTTTAGGGTTTCTCTAGTTTTCTTTACTTATTCTCTACGTCATCTCTCTTAGTTTTCTCTAATTGTCTCTTTGGGTTCTTCTTGATGAATTGGGTATGACGACTTTTTTGCTCTTTTGTTTTCCGTGGGGTGGCTGCGTTGGCTTCCTTTCTGGGTTCCCAAGGAGCTAGTCGCTGGTGAAAGGTCTCCATCTTAACGCTATGGAGATGGCCACCGCCTCTTCTGCTCAAGGGGATGACAAGTATGCGGCACCAAGCGGGAATCAGAAGCGTGCGAAAATTGGTGTTGGGCATCTGATTGTTAGTGGCATGGATTTTTCTGGTAAACATAGTTTTTGTATCGAGGATTTTGTTGACAAGGTGAAGGATACCAGCCTCGAGGGGTCTCCAAGATCTCCCTAATAATTCTCCTATGGAACGTTCGTAGGCTTGGCAACTGATGAACGTTCCTACTATGAAGATCTTTCTTCATAACTTGGTTCAGGTTAAGAGGCCAATCTTGGTCTCCCTTGCTTGTCAGTTGGGGTTCTGGATCAAGAAAATTGGAGGTGGCGGTTGGTGTTTGGTTGGATATGTTATGATGCTCACAATACGTTTTTGACTTTGTACGAAGAACTATAATGTTTTCTTTAGATCATAGGAGGCTTTCTTTGATAGTATCTGCGTAGTGATGGGATGTGTTTCAATGGTTTTGCGGTTGGATGATTGGCTGGATTTATTTTGATACCCATAGTACGTTTTTGACTCTTTACGAAGAACTATGATGTTCAATGGTTTTGCGATTGGGTGATTGGCTGGATCTATTTTGATACCCATAGTACATTTTTGACTCTGCACGAAGAACTATGATGCTTTTTCTAAATCGTAGAAGGACTTCTTTGACAGTACCTAAGTAGTGATGGGATATTGTTTTAAGGGTTTTGGTTTGTTTCGTATAAATTGTTTGACTCTTCTGTTTAGTCAATAGCATGGGTGATACTCTTTTCTACCTTGTGATTTTGTTTCTCTGGGAAGGTTTTAACAAGGCCGTTGTTAACATGCTAGTTCTTACCATGTAATGTTCCTTTTGGTTGAATGAAATACCATCTTTTCTCAACAAAACAAAAAAAACAAAAAAAACAAAAAAAAAAGGGTGCCACTTGGTGGTTTCTGATAATTCAACTTTCTTTTATTATTTTGCCCGCTACCCATTGGGCTTTTGTTGAGCTAACGAGTTCCTGCTGTTGCTACCTTGGAGCGAAGCCAACAGGCCCAGCAGCATCGTTTTGGGGTTGTGAGACACATTGGTCCACCTTTGGTTGGGCAGATCTTGTCTTGGATCTCTCTCTCTCTGCCTGTCTAGTGGCTTATTTTTCGCATTTTGCCCAGACAAAGTTGAAGTCAACGAGATGCAACTTGAGGAAAATTCTTCAAGCTCTGCACAAATTTCTACTAATTTGACAAAACCACTTCAGAAAACATAGATTTATCAGCTGGTTATCTTTTATTCTTCTAAAGTTCTGGTTATCTTTTATTCTTCTAAAGTTTTGCAGGAAAAGTAGAGCTATGGAAATGGAAGCAGAAGAAGAACAGGAAAAAGAAAGTCTTCACCTTGAGGCTGAGAACCAAAAGCAGAAAACCTCAGTAAAGGGTGTCCGGGATTTGCTATGGACACCCATAAATTGGTTCAAAATGCTCAGCAGTGAGTTGCATTGGAGCTTTGTGGTGGGTGTGGTCATTGTGTACGGAATCAGTCAGGGTCTGAGTATGGGACTGAGTAGAATTGGTATACAGTATTACTTGAAAGATGATCAGAAAGTGCAGCCCTCTGAGGCACAAGTCTACTTTGGGATCATTCAAATTCCATGGATGGTTAAGCCTTTTTGGGGTCTTCTCACTGATACTCTTCCTATTCTTGGGTACCGCCGAAAGCCATACTTTGTTTTTGCTGGTAAATGATACCAACTCATTTTTGTATATGAATGTTTTGCTGAGTTTCTATAATTTGAGCTGCTGCTTTTAGTTTTGGATCGAATTGAAGGGCATAATTGTTCTGTTATTTTGAGATCAGTGCATGTTGTAGCTTACTTGATAGGTAAGCAATGAAAATTTGTTACCGTTGAATTTAGTAACTATCCAAAGAATGGGGAAAACATTAATCTTGAAGTGGCGGTCGTTAGTGTTTCAGTTTACTTTAGGAGGAAGCTTAGTGTTAGCAAATGGGGTAACAAAATTGGCAAAATGTCTTAATGTTCGACTTGCTGCAATTTCCATAACTACAGCTTTGCACAGCATGAGCAATTGCTAGTTTGTGAGAGTGTGCACGCATGGTATTCTTTTTAGAGTGCTATAGTAACACCTCTATCTCATATTTTGCCTTTAGTTTTAGGCTCTAGAGTATTTTTCTTCTAAAGTGACTCTCATTCTAAAAGATGACCTGATTGTCACTCAGATGGTGATTTCTTGTGTCGGCATATGTTATAACTGCTACAACGTTACTGTATGCGTTTATTTTGAATCACCTGGATTAGTACTCAAGCATATAGATTTTAAAAGTAAAAATTTGATTCATCCTGTTCATCACTTAATGATGACATGCATAACTGAGATTATCTATGCATGAAAATAGCCTATATGCAAGTCTACTTTTGCCTTGCCAACTGTTTTTTCTTTTAAAAGATCTTACTACTATGAATATTACCTACTTAGTTCAGGAGTGTTCCACTCTTTGAACCTTAAAAAAACATTTAAATTTAAACTTGTATATGAAGGTATGCTCGTTGAACGATTGTAATCTTGGGATAAGTTTTGAAATCCCCTGCCCCTTGACAGTACTGACTTCCGTTTTCTATTCTTTCTTTGGTTCAAAGACTTCCATTTTTTGTACATATTTGTTAGCTTGACTGCAAGAGTTGCCTTGCAACTTGACAAATTTTTTTTTTCCTAATTTAATCTGTAAAAGATAAAATGCGCTTGATATGTTTTGGCATTATGACCTGAATTTAAAGAAAAACAAAAATAGCTGGAACCAGAAGGCTGTTCCCTTATTTTTCGTTCCAATTTTTCTTTTCCAGGTGTAATTGGGGTGATCTCCATGCTTGTGCTATCACTAGACAAGAAATTAGATCTCACAATTTCCCTGTTGTCTCTGATGGTGGGGAGTGCTGGAGTAGCAATAGCTGATGTAACAATTGATGCTTGTGTTACACAAAACAGTATAAGTCATCCATCCCTTGCTGGTGACATGCAAAGCTTGTGTGGACTGACCTCTTCAATTGGGGCACTGGTGGGATTTTCACTTAGTGGGTTTCTTGTTCACCTACTGGGCCCTAAGGTTTGTTTTTTCTCAAGTTTCTTGTGCTTATAACAATATAAACTTTTGGTATTGTTTGAAAATCTGTGAAGAGATCAGCTCATTGGTCAAACTTTTAGGGTAATCTTTTGGTATATTTTTTAGGCATGTCAGAGATGCCTGTCCAATTTTTAACATAGTAGGCTTGCAAAGGATTTTGGATTCACCAACGTTCAAATGATATATTTCTAATTGGGTCCACAATCAACAGATTATATCCAGTGACCATCCCCGACCTTGTAAAAATCCAATTCAAACGCGTAATATTTCATCCATGAGATGTATTTCATATGAAAGGATACATCATACTGTATATAGACAGAACTTTGATTTGAACTCATATTTTAGCGATTTGTCAAGTTCGAACCAGATCATGTTGGGATGGTTTCCTTATGCCTAGGATTTCATTATGTCAAGTATGATATAAATTAACCCTTTATTCAGTTAAATTGCTTCTCTGACCAGTGCAAGTTTGGCACTTTTACAACAGGGTGTCTTTGGATTGCTCAGCATCCCTCCAGGGCTGGTCATTTTGGTTGGGTTAATGCATAGAGAACCTCATGTTCGCACCTTCACTTATACACAGGTGAGATTACCTTACTTTGTTGTTTACTTTTTTAACTCCTGCTTTCTAATGCTCATACCAAGCTCTTAAGTTAGGTCAGTGAAAAGTTTCTGGATGCTTGCAAGACTATGTGGACAACTCTAAAATGTGGTAATGTCTGGAGGCCCTGTTTATACATGTACTTGTCACTTGCTTTGGCCTTGAATGTTCGTGAAGGAATGTTTTACTGGTACACCGATGCAAAGGGGGGTCCATCTTTCTCACAGGTAACCTGAATTATTTCTATCATTTCAGTGCATTTGATGGTACCATTTGCAGCCTTTTTAATAACATAGACAGTTGTTTGCTCTGATGTGCCTAAAATGCAAACTCATTATTTACATGCTGCAGGAGGTTGTTGGGTCCATATTCTCTATTGGTGCTGTTGGCTCTCTTTTGGGGGTCCTTCTTTACCAGAACTTCTTCAAAAGTTACCCCTTCAGGGATGTGCTTTTCTGGACGCAATTGCTCTACGGTGTATCAGGATTGCTAGACTTGATATTGGTGTTGCGCATAAATTTGAAATTTGGTTTACCAGATTATTTTTTTGTTGTCATTGATGAAGGCGTTACTCAGTTGATTGGGCGTATTAAGTGGATGCCTCTTCTTGTACTTAGTTCCAAACTCTGTCCTGCTGGTATAGAAGGCACTTTCTTTGCTTTGCTTATGTCTATTGATCATGTTGGAATGCTGTCATCTACTTGGGCTGGAGGCCTCTTACTCCACGTCTTGAAGATTACACGGACACAGTTTGAAAATCTTTGGATGGCAATTTTGATCCGGAGTTTGTTGAGAATTGTTCCGATTGCATTACTTTTCTTAATACCCAGAACTGATCCCAACTTATCCATTCTTCCACCTGAGATGTTGAGGACCAAAAAAGGTCGTGATACACATGAGTACGAGACTCTTGAAATGGCCGCCCTTGTGAATGTCACTTGATCTGAACTAGGGATGCATTGATCTGGTAAAATGCGATGGGAAGGACGAACTACATCTGATGGCTGTTGGGAGATCTGGAGAAACAGTCCTTCGAAATGCTGGAACCACGTCCCTGAAAGAAGGCATTTTTGAAGTTCTCTAATTATTAAGAGTACTATGACTACAACAATATTTTTCCATGATAAATTCTTACTGCTCCACTGTTATGAGATGCACATGGGACGAGCTTGGTTATTTAAGATCCTTGAGAGTTCTGTATGCATCATCAAGCTGAAAATCTTGTATACATATGCAGACATCTCCGTAGATTAAGAACTCCAGTTACATCACCTTCCAATACCAGTCTTCAGTAGCACTTTAATCAGTTTAAAGTGGGAATGCAGGGATTGAAGACAGAACCTTATTTTTTCCTTATTGCCTTCACGCCCTCGAAGAACAGTGCCTTCAGGCTCGAGAAACTGAGTCTTGTTCTGACCAAAAAAGAAAAAGAAAAAAAGAAACTCCTCTTTGTTCTTATAAGTTTCGTGATATATTTTCAGAACATGCGGATGGCCCTTTTGAAATGTAGTTTCTACCCTGTCTCAAAGAAGTGAAACAATTTGTTCACTGGTTTCGCTGATTCTTTTCGAGAAATGCTTTGTCCAAAAAATAATTAATAAAGCTCTACTTGACCCAAACCATCTCGATTAAACCTTATTTCATCTATATGGAGATCAATACTTTGAAGTGCATCTAATACAGAGTCCTTTCACACAAAGTTCTCAAGAGCTTTGGCAAGAACTCATTTTTCATTTATATGAAGCAACAAGGAGGGGACATATATGTGAACCTTGTGTGGTCACATTAGTTATACCTTCACACTCCTGTGTATCTTCTTGCGTCCAAACAGAAACACAGAAAAATAATATACAGTTCAAACTCTTCCTGCCTCAGCTGTTGGGAGTCACTTTATTACAGAAAGGCACTCAGAAACTGCAAAGTGCATGCATTCATATATTCTATACCTTGTCCCAATTGTGACCATAACTATTTATACATCAAATGAACTAAGAAGAACTATTTGGTTGAAGGTTTTGTTGCCAACGGGTTGCTTGGCTTAACTTCGAAAAATATATAGGCGAAAACATACCTAAATCCTTTTTAAATTCCAGGTCATATAAAACTGCATGATTCCTCTGCAAATCCCAGCTTAGAGTCTTTAGTATTGTATATGACCCTTTGGTTTTTCTGCTGATAGTTCCCAATAATACTGATCTCATCTTCGTACAAAAGGCTTGCAAGAGCCAAGCAGATCTGTGATGCATCAGTTTTTACCAGATAAAAGACTCCAGTTACATCAACGTTCAGCTCAGCATTTCCCTCAAAGTGAAACTTTAAGGTAGGAATGCTCACTTCTTGATATGCACTGAGGTTGAAGCAAGTGTCCAAGATTGAAAAACCCGGTGCTGGAGGGTACCCTGAAAACTGTTTCAGAAACTCTGCCTTGACAGCCTTGTAAACTGAAGGAGCAAGCCTCGAAATAACTGTCCCAGAATCAATCAGAATCCCACCACTTGCAAAACTTTGAGCTTGTAAAGCCACTCCCCCAATACTTATACCAGTAAGGTTGAGAAAATAAAAGGTTGACAGCTCTGGATTTGGAACCATTCTAGTGTAAGAAATCGGAGTGGAATTCTTGTAAATTGAAGCATCACCTCCCATAATTAAAGAACCAGAAGCTGTGGCTTCTGTTGTAGGTAAACAGTAGGAAAACACTCCACCAAATAAGGCAGAAGTTTGAGAAACCACTGAAACACTCTCACTCCTTCCCAAGCCCATTAGACCTGAAGCTCCTCCAAACAGACCCTTATTGTTCCTGCCACAGCCAAACACAAAGTTGTTCACAGGTGTAGCTCCAAGACTGAGATGGTCACTACCAAGCTCACCGCGCGTATACGATCCATCACCATAATTAACGACATAGTTACAGCTCGTTGGATTGCTCCCACATGCCGCAGAATTCCCAGTATCAAACTGGAGTGCTTGACAAGTTGAAGAATTGCATAAAACAGATTTGTATGAAGGGGATGCAGATGAGTTGAAAAGAGGTTCTTGTTGATTGTAACATAATTTGCAAGGTTGGCATTGAACCCAAGTCAAATCACTGCCTGTGTCTACAATCACTGTCAAATTTCTACCTCCCAATTCCACAGTCACAATGTAGTTTAATGTTTGTAGCCTTATACCAGAAGTTAATGGAATTTGAGCTTCTGATACATCTTTTATTCTGTCAGAGACTCTGTTTTTGAATTGGGATTGCAGTGACCGAACATGAAGATCATCGAAAATTAAACGTTTCTGTTGCTTTTTGTTCCAGTCCACAATCTTTCCTGAGCAGTAATCTCTGTGTTTGATTTCCAATATGGTTGCACCTCTTTCTTTTCCTATAATTTTAAAAATGATAACCCAGTTCAGAATTTCCCAAAATTGTTCATGCTATATTAGTACCTCAAAACAAAAAAGAAACAAAATTATAGTGGAAGTATATCTAAATTTTTTTTTGTAAAGCTGTAGATGAGACAGGCCTAGAGATAGAGAGAGAATTAAGTTCATTATTCTGAGGTGCATTGCCCCACAACCCGGCATAATCTACCAAGAGAACCTCAAAAGTTTGCTGATTATTATAGTAATAAGACTTTTAAAAAGCACATAATGCAAAACATATATTCCAATGCTGAACAAATAGTAAAGCCAAGATAAGCTTTATCAAAGAAAATGAACAGTTAAATGCCCTTCCTAGAGAGAAAGAGAGAGAGAGAGAAAGAGAGCAGTTTACATTAACTTTAATTAGAACTAAAGCACTTCTAGATCTCCTAGTTAACAACATAAAGAAGTTGTTGCAATATATTACAATCCCAAAGTAGAGAATAAAATAAAGCTAAGAAAAGATACGGTCAGCAGCATTATACATGACTAGTTCAATTATGAGTTCTTTTTACTGTTTGCTACAAAACTTACTTGATTTCTGAGAGAGGCAAACAGTACTTCTGGTTCCACCATGCTGCCTCCAACGAAACTCTTGCAGTTTGAGGACCTTCTTCTCTTTGAAAGACTGAACCCCATTTGCAGAACAGAGGCAGAGGAAAAGCAGATGAAGCAGAACTTGGAAAACAGGTTTTGCATCCACCATTGTTGATGGTGGTGGAGAAGAAAAATATGAATGAATGTGTTTGTGTTTGAGAGAGAGAGAGAGAGGCAGACAGACAGACAGAGAGAGAGCGAGTGGTGAGATTCTTGGGGGTTGGAGTTTGGCTTGAGAACAAAAGATGAAGGGCTGGCTTTGGGAATTAGGACCCCACTGTTGCATGAGAATTATTGGGGTTTCACGTGCACATCATAGCAGGGCAAGAAAAAAAGAGCAAGAGAGAAATGGGGTGATGAATGGAAGGAAGAGCTTGTCATTAACAATCATTTTAATTGGTTCACGTTCACCCAGCTTCCACAGATAAAGACTCAACTCTTCACGGAATCAACTGTCACAAACTTTCACACCAGAATATATAATTGTATATATGGGATGTATTTTTTGTGTTGTAATTATGCTCGGCAACTTGTAAACTACTCAAACCCACTTGTAAATTTATAAATGTAATGTTATCTTGTGATTTATTCATATTCTCTCCTCTCTCTTTTTTCTTGTCAACCAAACAAAATTTAAGAAACCAAAAAAATTAGGGGAGGTACACATTACCATAACAAATGTCCAAACATGTGTTACTAAGAAAAGAAAAAACACATTGTTTCTATCATGATAAATAGTGTTTTGCAAATGTATACTCATTGATCATTAAAAAACATGCCATTATTATCGTGACTCCTCATTACGAATCTTGAGTTAATACGGAACTAACCACTTATTTGAACTAACTCTATAATATTTAATACGGAACCCTTTATATTTTTTAGGTCCTCAATAAAAAATCAACCATGCACAAGGTCACAATATATTGTAGAGTACTCTACTAAAACAAATGGGTTTATGCGCACTATTATCAGTAGGTCAGGGCAACGAAAAACTGGCCAAAGTGGACCCGTCATGCTTTTTTGTTGTTGAAAAAATGGTGCTAATTAACCAGACCAGATAGGTTGAATGAGTTTAATATGTGGTTTAAAATTTTAATGACGTCAGTTTAATTAAGGGCATCGTCATGTTTACATACTTCAAGTGGGAATGAAAAGCAACGTGGTGCCCACATAAAATCATTTGTCTAATTCATGATACGGGGGGAATTGAATTCCTGAGGGGATGAGGGGGAGGTGAGATTGGGCAAGGATGAATCGGAATGAGATTTTCTGTACCCAAATTAAATTATAGAAATTTAGTGAAATACCCATTCCTAGACATAAAACTATAAATATACCCTATACCATTCATTATATATAAACACACCCAAAATAAACCCAAAAATCAACAATTGTATATTTTTTAATTTAATTAATAAGATCAAATACCTTTATTACCCTTTTAGCATTAAATTAGTTTTGGATCTCGTTTAGAATCTATAGAACGCAGAGAACATTAAAATTCAACAAAACCACTCCCTGAGGTCTGAAGCCTCAAGCCCCTCTCCTCCTTCAAACCCACATCTCTCCTCTGTTCTCTCCCTTCTTCCCTCTCTTTGCCTTCAAAGTAAACCAAACAGTCTCAGAGCCATGGACCAACACAAGACTGACGACAATCTCCGTTACGTCGGTGGCCTCACACGTGTTCTCGCCGCTGATGCCTCCATTTCTTTTGCAGGTTTGTTCCATCTGCTTCAATTCGTTATTTCCCTTTTGATTTTTGCTTAATTAACTTGAATTTCGACTTGATTTCAGTTTCTTCGTTGAATTTCGTGCTAATTTCTATTTTTTCGATATGAACATAGCTAATGGTTAAGCTCGCTGAGTTCTGTGGGTACTCTGTAGATTTGAGGTGTCAATTGCCGGATGAAGGTGTTCAGAACGCCGATGCTGATGGTGATTGCAAGAAGAAAGAAGATGAAGACGATTTCTCTTTCGCATGCTCCAACCCTGACGGATCGCCGATTTCCACCGACGATATATTCCAAAATGGCCAGATCCGTCTTGTGTTCTCGATTTTCAACCCGGATCTCTTGTTTGCAGATGCGACGACGATTTTTCCAGAGCCAGAGGGGTTGCCGCTTCCTCTTCCTCTCTGCGGCCGCCATTGAAGAAGCTCATCAGTGACGCCTCTGATGTACGTATTTTCACCGTTTATTCTTATGTTGATTGCTCATTTCAATATTTTCTAGTGTTTATTGTATAAATTGTTGTGTTTTCTGTTTGTGTTTTGTTCCTCCCTCGAGTTCTTCAGAGCCCTGTGGTTCTGGCAACTCTTCACTGCAACAAGTGTCTCTATCTACACCAGTGACTTTCTCTCTCTAGATTTTTTCTATGCATGTAGCTCTTCTTGCTTTACTTCCCTGCAGATTTCTTCGCCATTTTCTCCATTCAAAGGGCGGATGCTCTGAGCTCTCTTCGGTTTCACAGTACAAAGCCACGGCAAGGTGAATTTTCGAGGAGGTGAAGTGCATTTCCGATATTAACAAGCAGAGAGCTTCACGATCAGAGAGGTCCTCTGCATTTTCATCTCGCTCGGGTAAATTTTCTTTGAGCAATGCTACTTTTTATTTGTTTAATTGCGGTTGTAAGTTGTAGCTAATTACTTTCTCGTTGTGCTTGTTGTTGATTAGGGTTTTTTGTTACCTTTGTGTGAGTGATTACGAGTTTCTTTATGCAACTGATGTAATGCATTGCACTGTTTGGTTGCTGCTTAAGAAAGCAGGACATGAAGGGGTAGAAAAACGGTTTTAGATTTTTTTTTTTTTGGTTCTTTGATTATTTGATGTGAAGAGAACTTGTTCAAGATTTTGTTACTCATTTTCCTCCATTCAGTAAACAAATTGGGGGTTTACGTTTTAGTAGAGATTATTTTGTAGTCTGCCTGATGTTGAAGAAAGAGGGTGGGTTGGGGTTTTGTGGATGTTATTATATGGCTGAGACTGTGGTGGCCTACAAATCCTGAAATTAGGAGGAAAAGGAAATAAAATAGGTTTGGTCCATTTGTTGTTTTAAAGAATATTAGAAAAAGCAGATATTGGTTTGCATGCAAAAGGAATTTTTTTATTACCCATATGGAGTTTCTTTGCTTTTTTTGCCCTGTAGATTTCTTAGTTCAATTTAAAAAATCTATGTTATTCTCTTATTGGTTTAGCATATATCTATTGAAATTTTGACTCGGGGAGTGAATGGTTTCATATTATCCCTGTAGTTTGTAGTGAAATAGCAGACTATTCAAATTCTATATACTATTTCAGCTTATCAATTATGCGCTTTGGGCTTATGATTGTTATCTGTGTTGTTCCAATTATTCTATTATGCTTAATTATTTTGTTCTTATTTCTTGTTGTTAGATTTGGTGAACATCCTTGGTACCATTGCAACGTCTGGCACCAACGAATTTATGGAAGCCTTGGCTGCTGGTGCTTCTCTTGTTGCAGATAAGGTCATTGTTACCACCAAGCACAATGATGATGAGCAGTATGTGTGGGAGCCACTCCGATTCAATATTTATCGTTTGTGGAGTAATGAAGGATCAATTAATTATGCAAATGAAATGATGTAGTTGATTTTGAGTGGTATGGAGTTGTAAACTTTTATCGTACCTATTATACAAATGAAATGATGTAGTTGTTAACTTCCAGTAAGTGGTATGAACAGTTGTGATACTGTTCATACCCTGCAACTGAGTTGATTTCTATGACATAGTATTAACAGTGTACTTCTATGAGATAGTATTAACAGATTTTCAGTAACAAAGCATGCTTTATATTTTGCTCTATATATAGCTATGCACTTGAAGTTTATGATATGTTGAATGTGATTTTTACTAGGAATATAGTTCTATGATATAGTATTAACAATGTACTTTTTTTTCTTGTAGAGGTTTTTCCTTTTGCCTTTGCGATTGTATCTGGTGAAACTGTAGACAATTGGAGGTGGTTTCTGCAAAGGATATCGGATGTCTTACTAGGCTTTTTTGGGTTTTTTTGTATGAAATAGTATTAACAATGTTTTTTGTATCAAATGGTATTAACAATGTTTTTCGTATGAAATGGTATTAACAATGTTTTTTGTATGAAATGGTATTAACAATGTTTTTATTTGTATGAAATGGTATTAACAATGTACTTCTATAGCATGGTATTAACAATGCACTTCTATAGCATGGTATTAACAATGCACTTTTATGACATGGTATTAACAATGCACTTCTATGAGATGGTTTGTGGAGGTTTGATGGAGAATGAATGGCCGTGGGGACAAACCCTTGGTTTTCTAATTTTTTAATTTTTTTTAATTTTAAGTTTGGGTTTTTTCAAAAAAATTTGATATGGGCTCGTTGGGCTTGTTTTGGGTTTTTTTTGGGAATTTTGTTTTGGGCTTGTTTTAAGTTAATCAATGGCAGAGATGTAATTTATAGGAACTTCAATACTAATTTCATATGTAGTAAATGGTTTTTAGGTGTGTTTCTAAAGTGCATTCCATGTAGGGTTTTTTTTATAATTTCAGCCCCTATTTTGGGTATATTACTAAAGCTCCCATTAAATTACCTTCATATATTTTGTTGGCACTAGAACTTGAACAGATAAAGATGAGTGCAACTTACAAGTGTGGTAGACGATCTGGGAGATCGATTGAGTGATAGATGGAGATTCTTCCTGTCTTCGGATGCTGATCCTGAATAGAAGGAAGCTTAAGCCTCGTGAGGTCTATGGAACCGGTGTGGAACCAGCCTAAGACCCTCCGATGCTAAAGTAAGATTGTTTCTAAGAGCTCTTGCTGTTGACCATATAAAAGTATAAAAGTCAAGCTGAAAAGTCTTACCCCTGTATTGTAGTGAAGGGGCTTATTTATAAAGGGAGTTTTGGATGCTCTTAGCACTCATTTTCGATGTGGGACTCGTGGGAGGGCCCTAAGAGGTTGACACGAGTCCTTAGATATTTCGGGCGGGTGCTTCGAGGAAGATTCTGCAGAATCGGCAGGGTGCACCGATTGCATACGTTGTTGGACTTGTAGTGGCTGTTCGCTGCTTTGAGACAGTGCCATCGGTAGAAGATGCCGATTGTTCGAGGCCTTGGGTGCTTGGGTGAGTTTATAAGATCCACGTGTCGTTGAACAAGTGGAGGGTCAGATATGGTACAAACATATTTTGTGAAAACACCAAAATACGCATTATTCTTTGGAAAAAAAAAACCCCCAAGTTGCTACCATTTTCTTTAACTTATTTATATTTAGATATACATATTTAACTTTTTTTTTTAATTACAAATTGATATTGGGGCGGGGAAAGTAAATAATATGGCTTATATTGGAAGTAAATAATTCAACTTATAAAAATGCTTATTTTTACAAATATTAAATTCGATTTATCATCACTATATGAAAACGTTGGTCTATTATTAGATAACACAACTTTGTCATTTGAAAATTGTGTAAGTAGTTAAACAAAATAGAATTAATTTTCTTTTGTACAAGCATATTTTGGTAACCAATTTGGTTTTATTCCGATTCTTGACAATAGTAAACATTTTAATGGGAATCAATTTGATTTTCATTTCGATTCCTGACAATTAGGGTCAGTTTGGCATTGATGTGCTGTGAAAATAATCGATGTCAGATTTGCTGTGAGAGAAAGCAGTTTGGCGTTTGGTAAACTTTTTGTTAAAAGTGTTGTTGGTACTGATTCTCGCATAATCAAAACAATGATTGCCGCATAATCATTAAACCCAACGCCTCTTCAAAATTGATTTCTGCATAATTAGAAAATAAAGTACCTCATTAGCTACTTTCCCTTATAACTTTCTCTCACAACAATTTTTAACAATAAGTGATTTTCTCATAGTTTACCAAACGGGCTGGGCTTCCTAAATTTTTTTTAAAATCAATTATCACTGCAAATAAGCAATGCCAAGCAGGTACTTAGTAAACAACTTAATTAGAATGTATGACTCCGATTATTGGTTAACCCAATTCATGCTTACCCCGATTCCTAGTTATTTCGATTCATACTTATTTTGATGGTCAATTGTTGATTGGTACATTGAGGGGCAAAGGCCCAAATGAAGAAGAAACTAAGTTAAACATTGTCATTTAAACGTTTTGACGGACCACACCCACATTTACCTACTAATTAGGGGTTGGGCACGGCCAAGTTCTCACTCCAAACCGGAATCAAAATCACTATTCATTCGGTCCAATTTGGTTCCATTTGACCAAAAAAAAAATTATTAAACATGTCTGTTTTGCCCATAAGCTAGTTCGGTTTCTAGTTTTTTCAGTTTTGGATCGTAATTATTATTTTTTTAATTTTTTTAATTTTTTTAATTTTTTTTTTATTTACAAAAGCCAACTAAAATGTTTTTTTTTTTGTTGGGCATAAAAATTCACAAATGGCCTAATTTCATGCAAAAAGAGGTGATTGGGCCTAGAAAAGAGAGATGATTTGGAATTGAGCTTGGGGAAACATTAGTTATGGGCTTAAATATTTGATTAAAAAATATATAAAAAATGCACAGTCAATCTAGTTCAGGCGAGCCCAGTTTTTTCACTACAAGAATCGAAATTAGAATCAGACCAAAACGGTCCAGTTTTTAGTCAACTCGGTCCAGTTTTTACTCAATCTGGTTTTTTGGGAACCAAATTATGGTGAAACAGAGTCCTTATACGAGCCACAATGACAAGTTCGATTAGAAGAACTCTCTGAACATGTTCAAGTATGGGCTGCATATGATGGTGATCCTGGGATTAATCTGAAGAACCTGCTTGACATGATCAAATATGGGCTACATATAATGGCGATCATCGGATGACTCGATAATATATAGCCCAAGAATCTGATAAATCATTTATTCGACTAATGATGAGTATCATATTTCTCAATACGTATATTCATAATTCCAAATAATGTTTTCTCAATATTTTATGTCAAAAGTAATCCATGTGATTGCTGCAATAAGAAAAGAAGTAGATGTGTTAGCATCAAAAGAAAAGAAACTAATAAGTTGGAAAATTGAAAAAATTGCTTTTATATGAATTCCCAATGTAAATTTTGCACTAATATAAGAATGGACTCCTTATAATTACAATAATGTATTTCAGAAAAACCTTTTAGTTGCATGTACGAAAAATTATGATAATAGTAATTTGATATGATATGGAAAGACTTACGGATATAAATATAAATCATTATATATAAATTGTTAATGAAAGTGTAAAACTTATAAAATAGTACAAAGAGAAAGAACTGAAGATTGAGTATTGAAATAAAATTAATACAAGCTTGATATGCTTTACAGAAATGATCTTACAATGGAAAAAAGTCATGGAATCGGAGAAACTTCACAACACGAGAAGAAAGCCTACTAATGGCCTCAAAACTCTCTGGTTCAAAATGACCCATTGTTATGACCAAGGTCTAAAATATCGGTGATATCGGAAATATCGGTAGGCCAAAAACACGGAAATTTCGATGGAAATATCGGGATATTATCGATATCGATAAAAATTGAATAAAAACCACGGAAATTGTAAGAAAAACTTGGAAATTTTTATTGAAACTTTGCAGGATGTTTATTTAGTCAATTATCTATTAGTTTATCATAAAAAATTGGAAGGAAATGCATTGCATGATGGATTTAACTGATTTAAGTTGATTATATAGCGAGCTGGCAAACACTGTGAGTGTAGAAAATATGTAGTAATTAATGAAAAAAGATTAAACAAACCATAATCATTTATATATAATGAATTAGTACAATATTTTACACTTTATACAATGCATGATAAGATACATGATCAAAAGAATTCAAAACAATTTGTTTCTTGCAAAAAAAATTCATGAATAATACAATACAATTAAATTGTACAACTAATTCTTATTGAACCATAGCAATCTTTTAAATATAAGTACAAGTATGATGTATGTACGTTGAATTTCTACTATATCACATAAACGAATAAGATAACTAATATATTTTAAAAAAAATTATACGGAACTTCAAATTACAGCTGCGAAGAATTAGAGAGAGAAATAAAATAACTTACTTGCAGTTGAAATATGAAGAGAATTCTTGAAATTGATGGAGATTATCTAATAATGTTAGAAATTAGGGTTGTACTTTACAATATATATAATTCCATGTGTTAATATATTAATTTAGGAAAAAAAAAAAAAAAAAAAGGGTAAGTAGAAAAGCTACAGTCGGCTGGAGAGAGAATAGGCAAGAAGATATTAATTATTAAGGGAGACTTTACTTATTAATTATTGCCTTAGGTTTATTACAATAAAGGGAAGGGAAAAAAAAAAAGGAACAAAGCGTGTTTCAGTTTTTCAAAACCCTCCAAGTGAAACGATGTCGTTTCACTTTAAGTTTTTTTTATAAAACACTTCAATCGAAACGACGTCGTTTCATTACAATAAACCTAAATATAAAAAAAATGCGTCTTCCTCGCGAAGTCGTCTTCTTCGCAGAGCCGCAGCCAAATTTGCAGAGTCGCAAAATTTATTCCGGATCAGAGTCTCCAGATCAGGCGTGCCTTGCTCCGCCTCACTCCGCCTTTCAACGCCTTGCCTGATGCCTCCTCACGCCTCCTCACACCACTCGCGAAAACACTGATATTATCGATAATTTCGATAATATTGAGATATTCTCCCCATTTCAGGTTGGATTTTCACGATAATATCGCTACCGATATTTCACCGATATTTTCGGCGATAATTTCGACATTCTGACGAAATCCAATTGGTTGGTACTCAAAATATCGCAGCTCCAAAAATCCGATATTATCGCCGATATTTCGGCGATAATATCGATTTTTCATACCTTGGTTATGACTAGATTATATTTTAATGATTCTCAAGCATTGAATCATATTTTACTTATAGTGAATTCAAAAGAGAATTTTGGTAAAATATGGAAATATAATCAATAGTTGTATCCAATACTTAAGATATCATCACATTAATAACATTGACAAAATTAGTCAAATACAATTTTATATTGTAAAACTAGGTATTCATCAATGATTTCTTTGTGCAAAAAAGAAGCACAACACCATGTCGAAGAGAGAAAAGGGAGCTAGGGCTTAGGGGGTTAGAGAAGCTGGGGATTTGGAAAAAACGAAAGAAAAAGTGGAAGCAGAAGCAACCAATTCATGATCAGGCAAATAAGATCTCTCCAGTTCTCACGCCAAAGCCTTTGGGATATCTTAGTTGGTAGAGCTGTTGTGGGAATTATTCTCCTTGGAGATGTAGGCAACTTGCGATGGTATTGAGTTTCGAGAGAGGCCCAGCGAAAGCTGAGGGGGGATGTCTCTTTCCTTGCTGCCTTAATGTTATTTTCAATATAGTGGGCATGCCTTATTCTTGTAGAAGGATTGCCTTATAGCTCGAGGATGGTCAGAACAAGGAAGAACATGTACTAAGGATTTGAGGCTCTTTGAGCCTATAGGTGAGGTTCTTGTGCCATTGATTTACATTATGTACATGCAATGGCTCTGGTTTGAGGTTGTTAATCTTTATCTAAGCTTATTCTATTTCTAGAAAAGTTGAAGGGGATAAATGAAGAGTTTGACCCAAGTGTGGAAATTTTAGGGGTGTTTGAACTCTATAACCTTATTGAACCAGAATCCAATCCATGAAAATGGTAGTTTGGAATGGCCGAGGCAGTGCCTATCATGGTTTCTTATTTCAAGCTCTTTTTTATATTAAGTCTTTCAATTTAGATTTTATTATTATTTTGGATTCCATAGCCTCTAGGATTAGGGTAGATTTCCTAGTTAATAGGATTGTTGGTTTTAATAGTTCCTTTTGTGTCCCGTCCAATGGTCAATGTGGCAGGCTTATTTTGATGTGGAATCCTTCTATCTATAATATTAGCGTTTTGAATTATCATGAGCATTATATTCACTGTCAAGTACATGATATTTTTGCTAACAAAAGTTGGTTTGCCACTTTTGTTTATGCTTACCCTCATAAAGAAAAACAAAAACTTTTATGGCCTTCAATTATCAATCTTTAAACCTGGAATTTATGAGGCTTGGATGCTTATGGGAGATTTCAACATTTGTTCCTAACAAGAAAAAATTGGAGGGACACAGTCTACCTCCAATGCCATAATTGAGTTTAATACCTTTATTAATGATTGTGAAGTTTTCTCTTTAAATGCTCAAGAAATCCCTTTTACCTGGTGCAAACCCAATTAATGATTAGATCCTGCCTTAGCAAACCCAAATTAGTTAAGACTGTTAGAGAAAATCAGAATTGGCAGATTTTGGAAGAAAAATCTTAGAGACGTTTTGTATTCTGTTTCTATATTGCTTACACATAACTATCAGAGCATATGAGCTCACGCTATACAAACCGTTGGAGGAGAGAGAGAGATAGACACAATCCTAAACTCAATCTCAACCATCCATTACAAGCTGTGTGATCAAGATACCTGTCCAATGTTTTAAGCCTTACGAGACTTAACTAACTCAATACAATTTTATACCATAACAACTCAGCCTATGAGCTGAGACATAAACCATATAACAACACTAACTAGTTCACTAATTTATACACTAACACTCCCCTTTAAATTGTGAACTGATTTCACTCCAAGAAGGTTCCTGAGATATGTAAATTGCTCCCTTGCTAGTGCCTTGGTGAAAATATCAGCTACTTGCTCCTTTGTGGGACAGTAAAGCAAATCGATTACACCTTGTTGTAGAGCTTCCTTGATGTAGTGATACCTCCGATTTATGTGTTTGGTTTTCTGATGAAAGATTGGATTCTTGGTGATTGCAATGGCTGAGGTGTTGTCACAATTCAGTGGTGTGGCAACAGTTTGCATTTCACCAAAATCCTCCAACACAAATCTTAGCCATGTAGCCTGTGCAGTAGCTTCTGAGGCACTAATATACTCGGCTTCTACTGTGGATAAGGCAACACATTGTTGCTTCACAGATGCCCAAGAAAACACCCCACTGCCAAAAGTGAAGGCATATCCAGATGTACTTCTCATGTCATCTTCTGAACCACTCCAATCACTGTCACAGAAGCCTATTAACAATGTCCCTTCTCCTTTCTTGTACTCCAAACCAAAGTCAAGAGTGCCTTGAATATATCTAAGGAATCTTTTAGCCGTTCCATAATGCTCGTTGGTTGGACAGTGCATAAACCTTGACAACAAACAGGCAACATACATTATGTCTGGTCTTGTTGCAGTAAGGTATAGCAAACTTCCAACCAGTTTTCGATATTGAGCCTCATCTGCAGCTCCACTATCATCATCCTTCCTCAATTTGTCATTTGGAACAAGGGGAATACTAACTAATTTGCACTCTTGCAGGCCAAATTTTTGTAAGAGAGTAGAAGCATACTTCCTCTGATGTAAGAAGATGCAATTATCACTATGTACAACTCCCATTCCTAGGAAGTGATGTAATAAACCCAAGTCTGTCATCTCATATTTCTTCATCATATCAAACTTGAAATCCTGCAATAATTCTTGAGAATTACCAGTGTAAACAATGTCATCAACGTATATAGACACTATGACCAACTTTGTGTTTCCCTTACACTTTACATACAAAGTTGCCTCACTGGTACTTCTTTTGAAACCACACTGCACAAGATAAGAATCAATCTCTCCATACCAGGCCCTAGGTGCCTGCTTCAATCCATACAAGGCTTTGTGCAATTTGTACACTTTATCCTCTTTACCCTTCACTAGAAATCCATCTGGCTGTTCTATGTAGACTTATTCTTCAAGTACCATTCAAAAAAGCAGATTTCACAGCCAACTGATATAATTTCCAGTTGTTCTTTGCAGCCAACGCAATGAGAGTTCTTATAGTGTCCAATCTAGCCACAGGTGCAAATGTCTCATTATAATAAATTCATGGCTTTTGTGCATAACCTTTTGCAACTAGTCTGGCCTTGTTCTTCTAAATTGAACCATCTAGATTCAACTTTGTCTTGTATACCCATTTTACCCCAATCACAGGTTTATCAAATGGTCTGTTCACCAACTCCCATGTCTGATTCTTTTCTATCATGCTTATTTCATTCTCCATTGCCTTTCTCCATGCCTCATCCTTTGCAGCCTCATCAAAACACTCAAGCTCAACAATGCAAACATGACACCTTTCATAAATTTCACTTAGGTTCCTATATCTCAATGGAGTGTCATCATATTGAGAAGAAAGACTACTTGATTCTCCACCTTCAGTAACTAAAGGAATCTCACTTCCAAACTTAGTACCATCAGAAAACACTTGATCTTGAGTTTCCAATTCATCAGTAGTTCTATCTATATCTGAATGTCCACTTGCAGGTAGAGGAATACAAATTCCCTTGACTTTGTGCTTCTCCCAATCCCACTTGCCATGTTCATCAAAGATCACATCTCTAGAGAGCAACACCTTTTGAGTTATAGGATTCAGTATCCTATACCCCTTCTCACAGATACCATAACCAATAAAGACACCTATGGCACTTGTTGCTTCCAACTTATGTCTCACAGCTCTTGGAATTAAAGGATAACACACAGAGCCAAACACTTTTAAGTGCTTAATGCCTGGCTTTCTCCCACTAAACCTCTCAAAAGGTGTAGAGTTTTCTAAGGCTTTTGTTGGGCTTCGATTTAACAGATATACTGCTGTGTTCACTGCTTCACACCACAGGTTGTATGGCATCTCTTTCTCATGAACCATGCACTTTGCCATTTCCATAACTGTTCTATTCTTCCTCTTTGCCACACCATTCTGTTGGGGAGAGTATGCAATGATAAGCTGTCTTTCTATTCCCAATTCTTCACAAAACTGCACAAACTCATGTGAATTGAACTCCCCTCCCCTATCTGTCCTCAACCTCTTTACATGGTATCCACATTGCAATTCCACCATCACCTTAAATTTCTTAAACATATGAAGTGCTTTTGATTTGTTTCTCAAGAAATATACCAAGCACATTCTTGAGTAGTCATCAATGAAGGTGATAAAGTATCTATTCCCTCCCAAACTTGGTGTTTGCATAGGACCACATATATCTGAATGAATCAAACCTAATGGCTCCTTCGCTCTCCATTTCGATTCTTTTGGAAATGCCTCTCTATGATTCTTCCCCATTGCACAGCCATGACATACTGCATCATGCTCTTGGATTTCAGGTAACCCTAGTACAAGTTTTTGTTTATGTAACAGTTTGAGACTTGTGAAGTTTAAATGCCCAAACCTCTTATGCCACAGTTTAGAACACTCATGCACACTGGTTTTCAAAGCAAACTCTTTGTTTGTATTGAAAACTAATGGAAAACACCTGTTCCCTTTCTGTCTTACACTTACTACCAAGTGTTGTAGAGTTCTATCATCAAATATGTCAACCTTACAATTTCCAAATAAGAGAAAATAACCATGATCTGTCATTTGTCCCACACTAAGCAAGTTTTCTGCATGACTAGGTACCAGCATGACTTCTTTTATGTACTGTTTGCCTTTCATGGTTTCAATGACCAAAGTCCTTTTTCCTGCTACATCAACCAACATTCCAGTACCTACTTGAACTTTGGCTTTCACTCTTCTATCAATATCAACAAGCAAATCTTCCCTGGATGTCATGTGGTTGCTACAACCACTATCTATATACCATTCATCACTTATCCTCTTTACTTCTCCAGAGTGATTAGCATAAAACATATTTCCAGGTTCTTCAACTTGATTAGCAAAATGCCCATGCTGCACTGACTTGTTTATGTGACAATACCTTGCAATATGCTCGATCTTGTTACACTTACGACATTTGACCTTATTCTTAAGCCAACACTCCCCGTAGTGCACTTTGTCACAAAATTTACATTTATCCCCAGTATTGCTTGCCTCATTCTTCACATAAGGATTAGCCTTATTGTTCCCTTCATAAGAACTAGCCTTATTACTCCCTTCAGCCTTGTTACTCCATGATTTCCATTTAGGTTTCTGAGACTTATTCTGGTTGTTTTGACTATTGAACCGATTGGGTTTCGATCCAATATTCAAACTCGCATATGTCTTCTCTATACCACTCTCACCATGCCTATCAAGCCTCTGCTCATAACCCTTCAAAATAGCAACTACATCTTGCGCATCAATAGTGTCCAGATCTTTAGTATTCTCTATCACAGTTGCAATGCTATCATAGGATTTAGGTAAGCTAATCAACAATTTCTGGACAATTCGTTGATTACTCAGATCCTCACCATAGCTTCTCATTTGATTAATTAAATCAAACAGTTTAGCAATATACCCAGAAAGTGACTCACTATCATTCATACGTGTATACTCAAAATCTCTACGAAGACCTTGAAGTTTCACAGATCTTACTTGTTTGTCACCCACAAATTCTTGTTTTAAAATATCCCACGCAACCTAATGCTCTAGCATCTTTCACCGCATGCTGTTGCATTCCTAAAAGGACACAAATTAATGTGCAAACAACCAATTAAAAATACCCGCAAGTGCACGAATCTATCGAAGTATAGATTATGTAAGTACGGGGTCGATCCCACGAAGAACTTGTCGGCTCCCTATAAGTTCTAACTTGAGTACGTAAAGAATACTAATTTTACACAACACACAAACACAATACAGATTGGAAACTAAAAATGAATAAAGGAAGGTAAAAGAAAAGAAACAAAACAAGAAAACTAAAGAAAAACACAAACAGCATTTTCTATCACCATTTTATCACCACTTTATCACCCGTGAACAGTGAAAAATCTCGTTTTTGGGCAGAGTCGTTTTCTCTGTTATTCAGTTTCGACCTCTATCCAGTTTTTGACCTATAACTTTCCAACCGTTTATCCAAAATTCACGTTCTTTATACGGTTGGAATCAGCACAGAAAATGCAAGAACACAACGCGGACCAAAAGTCCAAAACAATTACGAAAAAAAACAAAATTCAGTAACAAAGACACATAACGTGTCGAACACACAACTCACACACACATTGGGGGGGGGGGGGTTTTGGTTTGGTTCAAGTGACCTATTTCTAGTGCATGAATGTAAATGGACTTCGAAATTAAATGAGAATGGCAGAGATGAATTATCAGAATGTGAAATGAAAATGTAACAAACACTAGGGTTTCGGAATCCACCCTAAACAATTCTACCAACGTCATGAATACTCAAGTGATGAACTCTAAACGTGTTGATGAAGATGTTCGCAATCAAGACCATGGGTCGTGGCTCAAGATGCATTGATTCTCTCTAATATACGTAAAGTGCATGGTTCGTGCTACAATACTTGTGCCCTCCTCATAACCGAACCTAGGTATGGTTCGTACTTCGATTCAATTACAAGGAAAACCCATTAAGTTCAAAGAGAATATGAACATCACAAGAATCCTAATAGCATGGTGTTTACATTAGGTATTCAAGAAACCAATTCACATGGATGGTTCTTACTCCATCCATCTATTGCTTAGGAAAACATGAAGATACACATAATCCCAACAACCTCAAGAAGCATGCTTTCAAAGGTGATCAATCAAAGAAAAACATACATCAAGGATAGATTAATTTGGTGAATTGGAATTCATCAACAATATCTAGAAATTCATACACTCAAGCATCAAAACAATAAGGTAATCATGTTTAGGACTTCAACCTAAGCCCTAACTATGGAGTTTAGTTACACATACTTACTTCAAACACAAATTCAAATTAAAACTAGAAAGAAGTTACAGCTTTTGTGAAGGTGGAAGCTCAAGGTCTTCAATGGTGGAAATCTCTTCCACTTCTTGCTTGGATGACTTTGTCTTCCTCCTCTAGCTCTCTAGCCCCAAGCTTTTCAGAAAGTCTCTGCAAATTGGAATAAAAACTGAATGAATGATACGTTGCTTAGCTGCTGCCCTTCCAATCTGCCCAAAGTCAATTGATTCCTCTCTATGCTCCTCTCTCTCCTCCTTTCATCATGACACACTTTTGCCTTTGTTTTCTTGTCTCCTCTCATGATGAAGTTTTGTTCTCACAAATATACTCTCAGAAAATTCCACTTAACTAAAGTAAATTATTGTTACCAAATGGCATGGTAACAAGTAGAAGTAAGATCACACTAAGTGGAGGTGAAAACTGGCCAAGACAAACATCCAGAGCCAGCATCAATTGTCCGATCAGTTGGATAGGCTACACTTGCCCAATGGAGCTCAAATTTGGATATGTTGTAGTTAACATCCATTGGAACAAGTCTTATGAAGATCATCACCTCATCCAAGGACCGGAACATGCTGATCCAAGGCCACGAAGTTGACCTACGAAAATGAACAAAAACAGAATTTAAATCAAATAATGCACTTTTAGCTCATTTTCATACAAACCAAGGTAAAACCTATTAAAACACAAAAAAGAAGTAAAAAGCTATAAAATGTCAAGAACTAACTCAAAATAAGAGGTGAATAACATGAAAAATCATGTGTAAAAATGAACCGAACACATGCTCACGCAACAGCTTCCTCTCCACATCCATGAATGCCTCCTCCTTCATCGGAATTTTATACCCATTCTCAACCATTTCCCATAGCTCATGTGATCAAAAGATGGTTTTCATCTTAATCTGCCAGAAATCGAAGTTTTCGCCATTGAAGATTGGCGCTCTGAGTTCTCCTCCTCCAGATCCAGACATGTTAGTCTAGATTACCGATTTGAGCTCAAGAATCACGCAACGAGTTTTTGCTTAGGGATTCGAGCCCACTCTCACAATCACAACGCCCAGAAAATTCAGATCGAACCTGGCTCTGAGGCCATGTTAGAGAAAATCAAAATTGGCAGATTTTGGAAGAAAAATCTTAGACACGTTTTGTGTTCTGTTTCTATATTGCTTACACAGAACTATCAGAGCATATGAGCTCACGCTATACAAACCGTTGGAGGAGAGAGAGAGAGATAGACACAATCCTAAACTCAATCTCAACCATCCATTACAATCTGTGTGATCAAGACACCTGTCCAATGTTTTAAGCCTTATGAGACTTAACTAACTCAATACAATTTTAAACCATAACAACTCAGCCTATGAGCTGAGACATAACCCAGATAACAACACTAATTAGTTCACTAATTTATACACTAACAAAGACTTTACCCTAATTTTGAACTGCATAACCTTCCTATCATTAGGTATGATCATGGCCCAATCTGCATCTCTTGCCCTATTAGCCCCTACTCTAAACCTAGAGCTTTTAAGTTTGAGGCCATATGGCTATCTCACCTTGATTTCCATCGAATTGTAAACAAGGCTTGGGATGAAACTTCTTGTGGCAACTCTGCCTAGAAAATTAGTACTTATTGTAAAACCTTTCAACATCTTTTGAAAGGGTGGAAGATAGAGGAGAGGTCTTTGGTAACCTCTTTCATAATCTTAAGACTGCTCAAGATGAATTGCAGACAATTCAAGAACAACTAGACCTGCGTCTCACTGACTCTTAACTCTTGAATAAAGATATGTCCCTGAAGTTGAAATTGAAGCTGTTATGCGCAGCATTGGTGCTTTTGGGACCCATGGGCCTGATGGTATTCATGCCTTGTTTTTCCATCAGTACTAGGATAAAACTAAGCATGTTGATAAATCTAGTTAATGATTTTTTCTCTCATAATTCGCCGTTGTTTGCTATCAATCACAACAACATAGCCCTCATCCCTAAGGTTGACAACCCTAAGTCTATTGCTCAGTTTCGGCCTATTAGCGTTTGTAATGTTACCTATAAACTCATCACAAAGATTATTATCAATCGGCTCCGACCTCTCCTTGCTAAATGTATTTTCAAAAACACATTAGCCCCTGGTAAATTTATTTTTGACAACATTCTTATAGCTCATGAGCTTTTCATTGATTTCAAACGTAAAAAAGGCTCTAGAGGAGCCATGGCTATTAAATTAGATTTAGAAAAAGCTTATGATGTTCTCGAATGGTCTTATATCAGAGCATGCTTGTTACAATTTGGCTTTTGCTCAGATTGGTGTAACATAATCATGAATTGCATAACTAGTTCCTCTTTTTCTGTTTTTCTTAAAGGCACTGCTCATGGACATTTTACTACTTCGAGAGGAATTAGACAAGGGGATCCTCTATCCTCTTATATTTTCATTTTGTGCATGGAGCCTTTTATGCAATTCAACCTACTTGCTACTTCTACTAAATCGAATGTGGGTTTACTTTCTTCACATCGGGGTTTTCGCATTTCAACTCTTGTCTTTGCTGATGATTGTCTAATTTTTGAAAGAGCCAATTCTGTGGCGGCTAGAAATATCACAAAACTACTTGATTTCTTTTCTAAAGCGTCTGGTCAACAAGTCAACTTGCATAAATCTAGTGTGTTTTTTTCAAATAATGTGACTACAAGTGTCAAAACTCATCTAAGCAATCTCTTACAAATTCAACACAAAACTACTATAGGACGCTATCTTGTCATTAATTAACAATACTGTTTTTTTGGAAGGATCCTCTCAATGCTAAACTTATGATTGAAAGAATTAAAAATAAATTTGTTGGTTGGAAAGCTCAAACCCTTTCAAGGGCTGGAAGACTCACCCTTATCAAGGCAAGTATTTATGGTATTCCAAATCATACACTTTCTTGTTTCAAGTGTCCTAAAGAAGTTACTAAGGTAATGAACACAAGCTGCATGAGATTTTTTTGGGAAGCAACACTAAGGTTTCTCCTGTTTCTTGGAAGGATGTTTGCCTTCCCAAGGAAATGGGAGGGCTTGGTGTACGCTCTCCTTCCCATTTCAATCTTGCAGGTTTAGCTAAACTGGGTTGTACTTGTTTAACTGATAGCTCTAACTGGTGGACTCAAATTGTAACAAGAAAATATCTGAAAATTGATCATTTCTTGGCCCTTAAGAAAAAAAAAAATCTTATTCCTCAGCTTGACAAGCAATTCTGGATGCAAGATCTATCCTCAATTAAGGGATTAGGTGGATTGTGGGAAATGGTTAGTCTATTCCTTTCTGGACAACCCATTAGGTTTTTCCTTTCCCATTAATTGATCTGATTCCCTTAACTCAAAGAGGCAACATTAATACTAATATTTTAGTCTCTAATGTTATTTAGAATCAAGCATAGGATAAAGAGAAACTATCAGAAGTTCTTGATGAGGATGTTTTAGATAAAATTCTCTTTATCCCCTTACCCCTATCCCCCCTTGAAGATCAATTGATATGGGTTCCTAATCCCAGTGGTAAGTTTTCTATCATAAGTGCTTACAATGTTCAATTGCCGGAAGAAATTTCTCACCCTCAAGCTATTCTTTTGAAGAAAATTTGGAAGCTTATTTTGCCCCATAAGGTGAAGCTTTCCTCCTGGTTACTGACTCGGAAAAGAATGCAAGTAAGAAGTCACTTACATACATTTATCCCAATAGTGGACCCTGAATGCCCTCTTTGTAAAAATCACAACGAAACCATTAACCACCTATTCTTTACTTGTCCTTTTGTGGAGTTAGTTTGGAATTGTACCAACTTGCCCACTGATTTTGAAACCCAAAATTTTGATTACCTTTATTGGTTAAACTCCTTTAATAACTCTACCAATCCAACTGGCCCAGATAACGTATCTAAAGCTCTCCTAATTTGTTGGCAAATTTGGGAAGCTAGAAACCACCTCGTCTTCTAAAATATTCCCCCTCATCCTCTCTGAGCTCTTACTGTAGCTGGTCAGGTGAGTATGGACTATTGGAGACACAACTTCCATCCTCCTTCTAAGTCTTCTATTCATGTGGATATCAAATGGAACTGTCCTCCTCTTGGTTGGGTTAAATTTAATTTTGATGGGTCTGTGCGCAACAATAGTGCTACAACTGGGTTTATTATTTGAAACAGTGATGGTCATGCTTTACTTGCTGGGGCAAAGAAAATTGGTGAGGTTACTATAATTGTCGCCGAATGCTTAGAATTGCGGGATAGTCTTGCTTATGTGGTGCATAATGGCTGGCGCAAAGTGTTGGTCGAAGGTGATTCTAAGATTGTCATTGACTGCATTAATCAAGCTGTCTCCATCCGTTGGAGTATCAAGTTGCTAACTCGGATATTTTAATGTTATGTTCCCTGTGTGAGGAGGTCTCTTTGAAGCATGTTTTTCATGAAGCCAACTTCACAGCTGATGCCCTGACTAATGTTGGTCATGGGCTCTCTCCTTCTAGGCTTTGGGAGCATGGTTTGCCTTTGAATTGTTCCATTCCTTTTTACTTTGGTTTGTTTGGGCCTATGTGCTCTCCTGGTTTCTGTTTGTAATTGAATATTTTCCTTATAAAGAAAAAAAGCACGGCCTTTGGGCTGATAAAAATGGTTAGATTAAGTCCCAATATAGTTAGCAAACAACCCAATGACCAGGTGACGATGATATTGGTCCATCATCATAATATCACGAGAGTTAGCTCATTAAAGAAATGTCTTAAATTGTCATATGATAGGGTAATGTCGAAGTTATAAGGATTTGGGGCACTAATGATTGGATTGGCCGAGAGACCTATAAAAGTACGAAACTCAACAAGATTAGTAAATAAAATCCTAAGGGCTCGTTTGGTTTGCATAATAAACTTATTGGGAATGAAACTCTTATATCTAATCCTAGGAGATGTGAATGGAAGATGTTCATTCCCATGTTTGGTTATGGTTTTCTCTCATGCCTTTGTTCGTTCATGGTTCAATATTCTCGTGTCCTAGGCGTAGAGGAACCACACCAATCCATCCCGAACTTGGTGGTTAAACTCTATTGCGGTGACGATATTGTAGGGAAGGTCCTGCAGAAAAATAGCTCTACGCCACAATAATAAAAAGCTTAACACTTCTCATTCTTATTACTTTTTCAAAAAGGAAAAAAAAAATGAAAAGGTCGTCTTATTCAAAACCCCAATCCAATTATGAAATCCCTTCTCCCCCACTTCACACCTCGGAACACATCGTTCTTATATTTATATAAGGAGAGGCGCTTTCACATCTTCTTAACCGAAAACAGATAGGGAGAAGAAAGGTTCATTTTTTTAGGGTACTGGGAAATGAGGACCAGAAAATGCCCCTTTTTCTAGTAATACTCTTGGGAAGATTGGAGTGCAAGATAAATCATTATCTCTCATGATATTGCCTCAAATTAGGAACTTAATTCATTTTAACTTTGGTTACCTTGGTCATCAATGAATTTAACCCAATAAATAGAGGTTCTCAATAATAGAAATGAGTCTCACACTGAAGTTACAATTTTTACCGCACATCGCACATTTTCTTCATTGTACTACTTGTCTACAAGTAGAAGTAAATCTATCGTTTTTTGAGATTTCTATAATGGCGAGTCTAGGTGTTCTCCACCAGAGTCTACTCCGAAGAAGAGCCTCTAGATACGCCTACTGAATTTCTAGTTGAGTGTCTGTTGAGAAGCTCTTATCTTGAAAGTATTCCTATTTGTCACATTTAGTCTCGAAGAAGAACTTGCAGTCATAGAAATTCCCCAAGTCATATTTTTCGAGTTCGAGCTTTGTTTTGCTTGGTTCTTTACTAATGAGCTACCAATGTGCTACATGTAATGTAATTTAGTTATCATCTTTATTGACACGTTCACACGATTAGATAGAGCATCTCCAACCGATATGTTAAATTACCACGTGAACAAGAAATGACAAAAATTACAAGATAAAATTGTTCAAACCGAGTAGTCAAGTCCATGAATTTGGAGACATGCATGAAGCTTGATGTCCACATTGGCATCCCATAAAACTTAATGTCAAATGCTATTTGAATATATTTTTGCATTAGAACACACCATAATTTACTATCTATGAAAGCTTTATTCATCATATGTACGTCTTTTTCTTTTAAAAATATAACATAATAAATAATATAATATTTGACATTTCATGTGGATTTGAAAATTTCTAAAAGTATTAGATTGCCATTTGAGCCATCGAATTCAAATTTAACATTTCGAGTAGGTGTTAAAATATACTAAGTGAAATGAAACAAAATTTGGACGAGAGTCCCAAAGTAACAATTAAGTTTTAGTTCTATAAAATAAAAATTGGGGCATTTCTTGCAAAACATGAAACACGAGTTTTAACGTCTAATTATTTCGTTTATAAAAAAAATATCTTCTTGTCGTTTAAAGTAAGTCAATATCCCATTTATTATATTATCTATTTGCCGAAAAAGAAAAACAAACAAAAAAAAAAAAAAGGAAACGGAAAGTTTGACAAACAAAGTGTTGAAGCTTATCCACAAGGACACGTCGGCAGACTCCCCCTCGACTCAAATACTTACGTGTCAAAACGTTCGACTCACTCATCACCACCCAGCCAATCACCAGGCACAACCGCGCGCCTAGTTGGGAAGCTTCGCGACGCGGGCCCCACTATTTTATCCAAACCCGCGCACCTGCGCGCACGTGACCTCGTTCCCAGACCAAAAACCGCCAAATCAGCTGACGCCATCAGCCGCCTTCGGCCGCCTTCCAGTGTACAGTAACCGCCTGATATAAAGGGCATTTACGTAACTTCCGGTCTAATTTACTTCTGTTCGTGCACGTTGCGATTCTTGAAGTCACGTGGAACGCACATGACGGCCTTCCACAGGCTTCTTTCTTCTCTGCGTTAAAAAGAAAGGAAAGACAGCCGAACGGGTTTGTTTCGTTGACGCAAAGTTTTGGAAACATTTCAGGCTGCGAAAATCGCTGAGTTCACTCGGTGACTTTTTTTCGGTTCGTCTTGTTTGACTCGCTCTGCAAATTTGTCGATTGGGTTGGAAGCTAGAGCCGATGGTTCAGCTAATGAGTCCGCGAAAGGTTGCGGTGAAGTTGGATGCCGATGAGTCGTTCGACACCCAACTCGGTCCAATTCACAAGCGGCTCAAACTCGACTCGGTTCCACAGGTTCATGTTCATCTCTTTTCAGTTTTTGATTTCATGATATGTGGTTTTTCAATTGATACTTTGTTTATGGTTTATGATAGTTTGATTTCGTCAATATTTTGTGATATCCATTAGCATGAATTGAATTATGTGCATTTCCTGCACTTTTTTAGCAACCAAACAGATTGGGCAGTCGTTTTCAGAAAGAAGAGATATTTTTCATGTTTTGTTGCTAATTCTGCTCATAATGTTTGGGTGGTCTTAGCAGTTGGGTTTGGGGCCTGGCAAGTTTGAAGTTCCTCCTTCGCTGTACCATCCCCTGGATGAACCGAGCCCGCTCGGTTTGCATCTAAAAAAAAGTCCATCTTTTTTGGATTTGATCCAAATGAAGCTATCTGAAGAAAACTCTGTTAAATTGGCTACTCTAGGCAAGAGAGGTCACAAGGGAACTACCGCTGCTTCCGGTGCTTCGGATAAGCTCAAGGCTATGAATTTCCCGGCTTCCCTTCTAAGGATTGGGACTTGGGAGGTATAACCCACAATTTTCTATGGACTCTTGTTTTCCAAACTGGACAGTTTTTTTCTGTATTCAATTTTATTTGATGCTATATGCTTTGATGTTGATTTGAAGTTTTATTGATTTTGGGGTTGCAGTATAAGTCAAGATATGAAGGAGATCTAGTGGCAAAGTGTTATTTTGCAAAGCATAAACTTGTGTGGGAAGTCCTTGATGGTAGTCTAAAGAACAAGATGGAAATTCAGTGGTCAGATGTTGTGGCTCTCAAGGCAAATTACCCAGATGATGGACCAGGGACTTTGGATGTTGTGGTAATATATTGTTTACATATTTTTGTGTAATTTTTTTTCTATAAAGGAATTACAGTATTTCAAAATCATTATATGCTATGCTTTTTTTTTTGGTCGAATGCTATGGTTTCTTACGATAGATTAATATTATTTTCTGGTGCAGCTTGCTAGACCGCCTCTTTTCTTTAGAGAGACCAATCCACAACCTCGAAAACATACCTTGTGGCAGGCAACATCAGATTTTACTGCTGGGCAGGCCACTTTAAACAGGTTAAATATCTAACCTTGTAGTCATTCATAGAGTTACTGAAATTTATAAATGGCTTTGAGCATGAATCTTTGTTGCGATGTTTCCAGTTTATAGAAAAACATCAGTGCTGTGGGGTCGTTACTATAGTTATGAGAACTGTTAAAAGAATTTTGAGAAGCTTATAAGCAAGGTAAGATCTTTGGTTGGCCAACTAGAATGATGAGGTCAAAATTCATTTAAAGTACAAAACAATTATATCACACAAATAATCTCCTCAGTCATATCTTTCCATAGTGCAACATGCTAGATATCATTTTCCCCATTACGATATATTTTAGAACAGCACCATCTCAGCAATTCCACTGGTTTACCTGTCTGTCTCCCCCACTTGTAAAATTTGGAACACATGCGTATGTGCTTAATAACTGGCACAAGCTAAAGTCGGGGATTGTATTTTACTTGCTCAAGTAGTAAGAGGTTTCTCGTTAGCAATCAACTGTTAGAAAATATATTTTATTACCTTTATAGAAGATATCGAAACATATATCTGTTGAATTTTCGGGGGCTTTAAATGATTGGAATATAAGGAACATACAAAGATGCACATCATATGCTACCAAAAAAACAGAGAGTAGTTCTAGAAATTATGGTTCAAGCGATCCTTATAAATGCTTTTGTAAGACTTGAAGTTTTACAAGGTTGATCGGGTAGTTTGTAACTTATTATGCATAATGTTTTTAATTGGTATTGTCTGTGTTCCAAATCTGTAATGTAATTTTTCCCTTTGTGTTGTTTTAGGCGCCATTTTCTGCAGTGCCCACAAGGCTTGCTTTTTGGCAAGCATTTTGAAAAGCTTATTCAATGTGATCCTCGTCTCAACTTCTTAAGCCAACAGCCAGAAATTGTGTTAGAATCTCCATTTTTCGATGCTAGAGTTACAGTATCAGGTGACCCTGATGAATATGGACGTCGGTTTGGTCCAAAAAATGAGGAGGGGCCTGCTATGTTTGGTTTGCAGGATTCAGCATCACCTTCTGGAACTCATTCGCCACCGTGTAAAGATGAACAAGATTTTATTGGTAGAGGTCCCGAAAATTATTCCCAGGAAATTTCTTCTCCTAGCTCAGGTAAATCTGCAAATGATAAAACTGTGTAGATATGGTCATAAATAGTTAACCATGCATCATCTTTCTTTATTGTCAAAGCTCGTTGATATAACAATTGAAGCCTTCATTTATATTATTAGGAAGTTGCTAAATTTCTAAGCTAAAAAAATTTGCACACCTCCGAAATTTCAGAATCCCCTTGTTGAACGGACTGTTCATCCACAATTAATCTCGTGTCTCAATCTCCCATGACTTGTGATTTTCCTCTAATATTTTTGGGCTCAAGATTTCATTCCCATGTAATTTGGTTCTGTTTTCTTGTTTTGTCAAAATATTGAGTCAGAAGCAGTCAATAGTCATTGTGTAAATAACTTGAACAGTTATAGAATCACTTACTGATTCCTTAACACTAGAAATTATTTTGTGGGTCAAATTTGAAACAATTCGTCAGAAACTTAAAATTATTTGTGAATGAAGTCCATTTATCCGTGTCCCTTTGGTTTGATAAGTCTCATCTACAGCAGGCCTCTGGTGCTAAGGTTAAGATGGATCAGGACTTAAAACTAGAACTTGAGATCATAAAATGAAAAGCATTATTTAACGGACTCAAATCTAAATCATACTGAACATAATACTTGCAAACATTCTCCTATCATGCCGACTACGTCTAGTCAGCATTTGGTGGGGTGTGAATGGAACTCCCCTTTACATTTATTTTTTAGAGGAATCATGTGAGTAACCGTCATATCAAAAAGAGCTGTCTTTCATGACGTGATTGTTTTTTCTTTTTCTTTTTTCTTTTTTATTTTTTTGGCAAAGTTTGATGTATGTGATATAAAGTCTGGCACAAATGTGAGACCATAGCTAGTGGGACAATTTGCTACAACCTCTTAATCTGTCAGAATTGGTGTCAGATGAATGTCGTCAATGTTTGCTCAACTTAAGCATGTGGCCTTCTTGTATCTGGTTTATCAGTTCCACTATGTCACATAAACCTGTTTATCCTTATTCTGTGAATATTTACTCCATATTTTATGATGCGGAAGTTTTACAATTGAGTTTGGTGCGGGCACTGCATCACATTTGTTGTGGGTCTAAATTGTCTTGTATTTGTAGTGATGGACACCCCTGCAATTGATAAAATTGGGAGCTTTGGAGCTGAAACCTCAAAGACACCCAGCAATTTTAATCAAATGAAAGTTCCTGGACTTCCCATGTCGATGTCAATGAGCGATTTCGTAAGCCACATTGGACAATGCATTTCTGGAAAGATATCTGGCAAGGAGCAACCTAGCAGAGATGTTTTGGAGGAGATTACTCAATACTTGTTCAATGACGCGCAACTCACCTTACCCTCAGATGAGCAATACGTCATGTCAAGGGTCAATTCCCTTTATTGCCTTTTGCAGAAGGATCCTTCTACAACACTAAACTTGCAAGCCAAAACTGATGACCGCTTTGATGTAAATGATGATGGGAAGACAGCTGAAACTAACTCCGCTTCTGCATCAGCTTATGAGAGTAAGGTTTCAGATGGTTTTCCTGCACCTAAGGACGAGTCCGATGAAGGTAAGTCCAGTGCTGTTCCAAATGATGATGACAATAAGCAGGAACTGACAATGCCAAGAAGGGACTCATTTGGGGAGCTTCTTCTAAATATTCCTAGGATAGCATCTCTTCCGCAGTTTCTTTTTAACTGGTCATAAGTTTATGATATTTAATCAAGCTAGAGAGTAGTCTCTACGGCCCTCGCGTGGTCTTGTACAAAAACATAGAAATCTATGTTGGTTTTCACATCTGTGAATACAACATTTGCAGGTTGTTCCTAAAACGTGTACAGCTTAGGGATTCAGAAATGTATGTTGATGAAGAATCCTAATACGTTGATAACGTAGACCTGGTTCTTGCAAACTGAGTCTCTCTGCGTTTTGTTCAACCTTTGTGTATAATGATCAAGTGTTCTTTTATAGCAATGTGAGTTTTTGTGAACACTCTTTTAGTCTTGTCTCTGAATATTTGGGAAAATAAATCAACCCCTTGGGCGATACCCAGTTGTGTACGCTGTTGTGCTCATAGGTTGATTTGATATTATTAACCAGCTTGCCAAGCTGCTCCTTGAGACTGCAAACCAAAATACTTCAAACCCTTTATAGAATGCAATGTCGTTGATTCTTTTACAGTAAAGACTAAACTATCCAAGATACATATAGTTTCAATATTTACTTTGGTATATGACTTTTGCAAGACACAATTTTATAATAAGCATGTGCAAGGCATTGGCACTGCATATTATATATTTGCATCTCTTATTTCTACTCTCCAACCAAATGTACAAAAAGAATTAAAGAAACCAAATAAAGAAACAATTATGGTGCGTCGGGGCCTTCATCATCCACGGGGTCATCTTCTCCCAGCATGTTCATTAGCATGGTGACCTGGTCTTGCAGCATTGCATTTTCTCTCTCCACCTCCGATCGTTTGCTTCGCTCTTGCAGGAGCTGAAGTTGCAAGTGTTCTAGGCACCTTGCATCCTCTTCCAATTGCTCATTTAGCCCATCAATTTCCCTATCCTGAAGAGATAACCAAAATAGAAGCTTAATTTATTGCAAACATTCTTTTCTTTTTTTCTAATGGAGGAGAAAAAGGTGAGGTGTTTAGAAATTACACCTTTCTGTTCATTTCCTGCACAGCGATCCTCCGCATACTCTCAACCACATCAACATTGACTAGCTTTCGCTTTTTTCCAATCAGCCACCCCTTAGGATAGGTTGTGGCATCAAAGTCTGGCGGAGGAAGTAAGGATTCAGCCGACGGTCGCTTCCCATTGATATTTGTTATAGGTTCTAAGGGTTCAAAAAGAGCCTTTCGACGTTCAGAAAGCTCAGGAGCTGAGGCTAAGTCCTGCATCTCCTCCTCAGTGACGGGCTCTTCCTGTTTGTTGGGAGTATTATTAGCAGTATCTTCTGTTAGCTTGTCTACATTCCTCCCGCTAGCTGTGGGAAACAAGTTCACTTTCTAGTGCTATTGAATTTAGAGATAGATGTAGCAGATTTGTATAATAAGGAGGCACCAAAAGTTCAAACCACAACGGATATGCAGGATGAGAAGGCACTGACTGATATGTGGAGTACAACAGCACCAGCCATTTCACTCCACAAAATTGAGGAAGTACAGAATACATGCATACCATGCATAATTGCAGCCATGTCCTTCAGTTCAGTAAAATGATGATGGAAGAAATGCAGTTAAAGAGACAGATGAAATCTGACACTTGGCATATTCTTAATAAAAGAAAAACCCTCAAAGCTAATTTGGCCTCGTTTGGTGGCTCGACCTAAACTGGACTATTTCAATTAAATTGGGATTGTCTTTACGGTTGTGCGGTCAACGTACAAATGCTGGGACTCGACTTCCTTCCATCCTTCTTAAAATAAATAAGGTGCTCGGCCAAAAGGCGATTAATTAAAAGCTAAATCAAAGATGAACCTAGAAGATAATACAAAATCTGTGTTGCAAAGACTTCAAATTGGAAACTGAAATGGATGATTTGACCGACAGGGGGAGGATATAATGTAGCAGATGAAAAAAAAATCCAATAGAACCTTACAAGTAAAAAAGGTTGCGTAAAACAGGGAACAGGAACAGGAGAAAGGGGTTTTCCTCTTCCCCAGCAACAGGAGGAAATCACACTCCAAGCAATCATGCATCCCAACTAACAACACACTTGAAAAAGAAAAAACAGGAAAAACAAGAAAAGAAGACAACCAAAAAAGTTATTATAATAATGAGCAAGGTTGGTAAAGCGTCACATCATGAACAAGTGTTAACAGAAGAACTTCTACAGATTTTCATTTTCGTTTCCAAGGAATTGGGAACTTGAAACCTAGTGCCAAATTATGAGCAGTACCCAAAAACAAAAATTAGCACAATAACGGAAATACTTAACGCAATCAGTTTTTTTTTTTTTTGTCAAGTATAATAATTCGAAGATGCTAGCCGAAAAAATTATTAGAACTGACCAAAAAAAGAGAGGATGAAAATCAAGAAATGAAATGCCATAGGATTAATTAAATTTGGATGAGACATAGAGCCCATACCACATGTAGCATTTAAATTTGTTCATACGCCAAGACCAGAGAAAAGTATGGTCGCATTTTTCTATGAAATAAAAAAGTATGGCCACCTTTGGGTAAATAAAAAATTAGATATGCTGTGCTGTGTATTCAAAGTCAAGACCCTTAAAAGAAAAGAAAGAAAAAAATACTCTTTGGAAAAAAAATATATAAAAACAAAACCGAAGGCCAAGAGTAAAGCGTGAAAACAACGAAATTGTCACCGTCTGAAGATTATAGGCCAAAAATGAAAAGAAAAAGAAGCAAGAAAGAAGAAATATAATTAAATACATATAATTAGGAGAGAGAGAGCAATTTAAGCGAACCAACCCCAGCAAAGTAACGTATGAGCAAAGTCAGCACCTCCTAACAGCAGTTTAATTTTACGTCTCTCTCTCTCTCTCTCCTAATTATATGTATTTAGTTTTTAATCCCATTAATTATAATAGAAGTTTTAGTGACAACTCAAAATTGTTTAGAAATGATAATATGATCAAATGAGAGGGAGATGGAATTATGCTGGAATTTAGCTTCAAAATGTTAAATAAAATTTTGGGAAACCATGCAATAAGCCTCAAGAACATCCATAGGAATTATGATAGCTATTAAATCTTACATAATTGGGTAGGTGGGTATCTCTTTAATCATGTAAACATCACCAAAAACAAATCTCAAATTATTCAAATGAATTGGTGAACTCTCAATTGGAGAAATATATATAGAGAGAGAAAGATAGAGTGAAAGAGAAACAGAGGAGCTATATATTATACTTACTACCTGATCTCTTTCTGGGTTTCCAATCAATCCTTGTGGAAGAGAGAGGAGCAAATCCTTCCAAAGCTCCATCAGCCTTCTTCCCATCTCTAATCTGGCCTTCCATGGAACAGAAATTAACAAGAAGAAGAAGAAAGAGAAAGAGCTTCAATTAAACCCCACCTTAACGTGGTTAATGATTCCTTGAGAGAGAGAGAGAGAGAGAGAGAGTTTTTTCCTAGTTGTTGGGTTGTGTTTATTTCAGCATTTTTCTTGCTCTTTTGATTGTTAGCTTTATGTCTCTCACCTAGAAGGGAAGACCGAGGAGATGAATGTTGGGTCGATCAACACAATGAGGGGACCATGTGGGTTTTTTGACGGTTGAGATTTGGCATTTGGTGGAAGATTTGAGGCTAACAGTTGTCCCTTTCTCCTCAACTGGGTCCCTCTCATTTTCTTGCATGGTTATAATGTTTTGCTTAATACTTTTTATTATATAATATTTAACAAATTATATTAGAGGGTTGTCAATTTGGTTTACCTGTTTTTTATTCCCATGTTTGTTTTTCAACACCTCCCACAAATCTCAGCCGAAACCTATCAGAATTTAAAACAGGAAAATGTTTTGTTTCTCTTTGTTTCTCTAGAGAGAGAGAGAGAGAGAGAGAGAGAGCATATCCTTCTGCGCGTAAGCATTTTTATTCAAGTATGCTCCTCACTTTGATGATTGGGCCCTCTATATTCAAAAGGGTTGGATCTATGGACTTTGGGCTGGTTTTGGGTTTGACAAGCAGGACATCAGTTCCCTTGAAATAGAGGGAGCTTCTATAGTGAGGGGAAAGTTATAAGGGGTTTATTTGAGGGGTATGTTAGAGCCGTTGGATTTCATCCAACGGTGAGTTTTTAAAAGAGGGTGCATGTAGAACCGGGTTGAAATCTGACCCGTTGAAAACCCAACTTCAGTTGAAGATATTTCCCTCTGAAAAATTCAAGAACACAGTCCTCTGTTTTTGAATGCAACGCAAACCCAGAATTAGAAAGATCCAAAGCTCCCAAACCCTATAGTTGCTCCATTGTCATCAGCTCCTTGGGAGGCCTGCAATCTATGGCATCCTCGGTATGACGATTAATGGCTCTTATCTAGCTATTGCCCTGTTTTGATTCTATGGCTGAAGTGAAAACCCCTTCTCTTTTTCGTTCAGCACACGAGATTCCAGATGAAAGCAAAGTAGCATATCTGCTAGACGCCGCCGCAGCAGCATTTGTTCCTCGATTGTGGTAGAGATGGAGTCTCCACTACCAAAGAGTCTTCTCTAATGTCCACCACATTCTCTTAAGCTGATTGACTTCGGAGCTCCCGCTTGAGTTTGAGAGGTAAGTTTACTGTTGCTGGATTGATTTTATTGGGTTTGGTTTGTTTTTTGTGAGGGTGAGAAATTCGTCATTTGTGACATCAATAATGCGTCATTTCTGCGGTCAATAATGTGTTATTCTGCCGTCAATAATGCGTCAGTTTTCTATCAATAATGCGTGATTTCCTTATGAAAATTCAATATATTTAGTTGATTGTTTTTTGTCGGGGTGGGAAATTATAAAATGTAGGTAAAAGATCCTAAACTTAGGCTTAATGGCATTAGGAGTAAGCATTTGGAGAGGATATTGGGAGAAGTTCTGTAATTGCTGGTTTGAATTACATTTGTGTTCTTAGTTGAACATGTTGGTTCTAATGTTATTTTTTCCAGATTATTGCACAAGAGATGACGTAACTATTATTAAATTTTGTGTAATAATGGCTCTTACAAACAAGCTAGGCTATGCGTCTTTTTTGTGTCAATTTGGGCAATGTTTTGTGTAAGTGGAATGCATTGATATGTTGTGATGCAGTAATGATTGATTAATGAATTAATATTTGCTATGCAGTGATATAGAAGTAGTTCAAAAATATATGTGGGTAAAATGTCTGGGGGCTCAGAGAGTGATGACTGTGTAACAGCTAATGGGATGGTTTACATTCCTGAAGTAAGAAATGAGGAAACACCAGCGGTTGGGATGAAGTTCGACTCGCTTGACCTCGCTTATAATTTCTATAACAGATATGCATTCTTGGCTGGCTTTGGTATTCGACTTCATTCCAGCTTTCGGGGGACAAATAAGAAAGAGATTCTGAGGAAAGAATTTGTTTGTTGCAAACAAGGTGCATACAGGAAAGATGAAACTCGGGAGAGAAAAAGACAGCGGGGAATAAGTAGATGCAATTGCAAAGCTAAGATTGTGGTTGTGAAGACAAATGGGAGCAAGAAGTATGCCATCTCTCTTTTTGCAGAGGGACACAATCATAAGATGACAGCCTCAGAAAGAGTGCATTTATTGAGATCACACCGTCGTATTTCGGATTCTACAAAAGTACTTACAAAACAGTTGGGTTCGGTTAATATCCCCATTCATCAGAAGGTAAGTATTTTCGAGGTGCAATCCGGAGGAATGGATAAAATCGGTTTTATCAAAAAGGATATTTACAATCTTGAATGTAGTGTGAATGGGAAGCTGAGGAACCACGATGTTGAACTAGTGACCGAGTATTTTATGGCTGAACAGAAAAAAAATGAGGCTTTTTATTTCAAGATTGAGGGAGATGGCGAAGACAGGTTTAGTCGATGTTTTTGGGCAGATGCAACTTCTAGATGGGCGTACCGGTTGTATGGAGATGTTGTTGTATTCGATACCACATTCAACACGAATCGATACGACTTGACATTTGCACCAATATTGGGAGTTAATAACCATGGTCAGACAATTGTCTTAGCATGCACATTTTTGAGCAAGGAAACGACTGAGTCGTTTATTTGGATGTTTGAGGAGTTTAAGAAAGCCATGCAAGGTGGCGAACCTAAAACGATCATTACAGATCAAGATGCGGCCATCACCAGAGCGATTTCAATAGCCTTCCCGACTACATTTCATCGGCTTTGCATATGGCACATCACATCAAAGTTCCATGTTAAGTTACCACATTCTGCTTATAAGGAGTATTGGCGTGAATTTCAGAAAGCCATATGGGATACTGACAATAAGGATGAGTTTGATGCAAAGTGGAATATTGTGGTTACAAAGGCTGGTTTGACTGACCATCAATGGCTAAGTTCAATGTTTGATTTAAGGGAATCTTGGGTTCCAGCCTACGCACGAGACTTTTTTGCCGCTGGAATGTCAAGCAGCCAAAGAGCAGAAGGTTCTCATGCTTTCTTCAAGCAATACATATCAAGGAGAAATTCGTTGATGGATTTCATAATACGATTTGAGAGGGCACTTTCCCATCAACGTCAAAAAGAGCTAGCTGCTGATCACGTAGATGCATTTGAAGTGGCTCAATGTATTCTACCAATGTCAATGAACAAACAAATGGCTACCTTGTACACAAGGGCAATGTTTCAAAAGTTTGAGAAAGAACTAATACAAAGTACAGCATGTTTCCTAGAGCTCAAAACAGAGGATGCTTCTAAAGTTGTCTTTAATGTGAGCGAAAGGAAAAATTGGCAAACAAGAGTGGCAGAAGTCGTATATGTCAAAGATTCTGACCACGCATCGTGTAGCTGCAAAAAATTTGAATTTGTTGGGATTATTTGCAAGCACATCCTAGCATTGTTCAGAAGGGACCAGATTGAATATATGCCCGATAAATATATTTTGAAAAGGTGGAAGAAAACTGCGAAAGCTGGATTGGTGTCAGATGCAAATGGCAACGAAATTAAAGACTCTGCAGATCCTGGTCTTTTAATAAAGCGGAGTACAATGTCCCGACTGGCTTCAGATGTGGTTGAGGATGCATTAATGTGTGAAGAAGGATGTGAGCTAGTGTCAGAGACTCTAAAAAGTTTACGGGTGAAGTTGAAGTTGTTGAAGGATGGACCAAGTAATAACGAAGTTGGAGGGTCCAGCTCTCAAACACAATATATGAAAGACCCTAAGAGAGTAAGGTGCAAAGGAAGGTGGAAACAAGTAACGGGAGCAAAGGAAAAGCCAATGAAGCGAGGGATTCGACACTGTCGGGAGTGTGGAGACGCTGGTCATGATAGAAGACAATGCCCAAGAAATTTGAACACACCGTAAGATGTTAAAACTATTTATAATAACACCTAAAATTTGAATAGTGAAATTTTTTATGTGCTTGTGTTTGGTGTTTATGCAGGACATCACCATCAAACAATGAGAAATCAACTCCAATAGATCTCAGTGACCCATTATTCGACGAATTTTACAGGATGCACGGACCTACCGAATGATTTATGTTTGTATTATAGAAAGGCCGGTTGTTATGAAGGCTAATGATCAGGTTAAGTTTTCTATATGCAGTTTTATTTTATTTGTTTGTTCATGTCCACTTATAAGCTCTTACTTTGTCCACTGCTAATTGAAATGGAAATTTGGTTGGTTTACTTCTTGCATGAAATTTGGACACATGTTAATTTTACATGTCTTCTCCCTATTTGGAAATTTTCATAGACATTTGATAAAGTATCAAATTTTGAGTTTTGTGAAGCAATGACTTTTACCATGTACAATGGGTAGTTTATGCTGAATTATGAACGAGTGACACAGATTCATTGATTATATCACAGGCTAATGTAGCATTTCCATCAGGGAGCTGTTGTTTCCATCAGCAGTAATGATTTCCAGCACGAATCATTTCCAGCAACACTAATCATTTACAGCAGCAACCAATTTTTCCTAATGTTATGTTCTAGTGCTTGACTGGTTATTAATATCTGACCTTGACTATGAAGCAATATTGGTGCACGATTTTGTAAACATTCGTACCTGAAGGATACTTGAAATTTGCACTATGTTGGAACACAATGATTAGAAATCAGCGTGTAAAATACAAACTACAATACAACATCTTCTATGCATGATAAGTACATTGCAGCTAATCACATTTCGAATGCTTGGAGAATATTAAAGTGCACACCAACATTTCAACTACTCGTAATTTCGCACACACAAGAAAATTACATTGCAAAGCATTTTATGTGCTACCTCTTAGCAATATCACGATCACCCCAACCAACTGAACAATGGTAGTCATATTCACTCGGTCGTATGGGTCAGCTTTTTCCGAGCAGCTTGCACGTGCTTATGGTCACTCGTGTCCCCACTCATATAGACGAAATAAATATTCTGCAATATTTGTAATATTTTGTTATATAAATAACCCATAAATCATTCACCAAAGAATGTATAGCACATTGGCATGTAAAGTGAATAAGGAGAGTGTTACTTATGACTGACGTGTCAATTTTTTGAGAAAAAGTACGTCATCTGTTTAATGTGAAGGGACATGATAATGCGACTTTACTGATTCCCAACGCGTGGTGATATTGACAACTTATTGAATAATATTTCAGTTTTTGCAAAATACAATGTTAGACACAAGGAATTGCAATACATAGTCCCAATAATTATATATGAAGCAAATGAAAGTAAAACTTGTGTTATTATAAATTAGATAATGAACATTAAGGAAATATACTTCTAATTTGTCCCAGTTATATGTTGTTGTTTGTACTGTTTCATGTCACACTTTTTATATCTTTCTTTATATTATATGTTTAGGGAATCCCTCAAAGCAACATATACTGTGAAAAATAAAATATTGTGTGAAGTTCTAATCACTCATATAGACTAGGACAAATATTCAGTACTATTTCAAAATTGCTAGACTGGTGTCAGGCCATCGAACGATGTGATTTGACATGATAGAGATATTTACTATGAACCCAAGACGGAGCCATATTGACAACTTATTGAATAGCGCTGACGTGTTCAAAGATCTAGATGCACGCACCCATGATGGCTTCAGAGCATTGTCCAATTATTATATATGTGGATTATTATAACAAAACAGATACGTTTACAACCTTTTATATGAAAGGAAACTAATTATTGTATTATTAAAACCTAGATAATTAATATTAGGGAAATATACTTGTGATGTTGGTTGTTGCAAAATATATAGCTAGGGTTAAGAGGAAAGTGAGTTATCTAAAGGCATTCAAATTTTTTCTTTATGAAATTCATGATTTCTAGCTTCCCCCAGTTGTATAACGTCACAAGGAGACTGGAGTAATTTTCGGGGCATTTTTCCAATTTTCCTACTATTTATTTAACTTTTTTCAAGATTTTTGCACTAAAAAAAGCTAAAATAATCGGAAGCTGACACCTGGCGCAATCTGAGCGCATCACCTTTCACCACTTGCACAAGTGTACGTCAATACACATGGCCACATCCTTGGTTTTTACCCTAAATTCTTATTTTATTGTTTTTTCTTATGAAATTCATAACTAAATACACAAAAATGATAAAAATGTTCCGAAAATTGATACGAACTCATTGACACTTCATCTTCCTTACTGAATTCCCCGTTTCATGGTTATTCATTTTAAAAGACAATTTCGAGCATTCACGGGAGATGCTTGTTGATGTAGGTTATCTAGGTTAAAGTTAACAACATATATAGCTAGGGTTAAGAGGAAAGTGAGTTATCTAAAGGCATTCAAATTTTTTCTTTATGAAATTGATGATTTCTAGCTTCCCCCAGTTGTATAACGTCACAAGGAGGCCGGAGTAATTTTCGGGGTTTTTTTCCAATTTTCCTACTATTTATTTAACTTTTTTCAAGATTTTTGCACTAAAAAAAGCTAAAATAATCGGAAGCTGACACCTGGCGTGATCTGAGCGCATCACCTTTCACCACTTGCACAAGTGTACGTCAATACACATGGCCACATCCTTGGTTTTTACCCTAAATTCTTATTTTATTGTTTTTTCTTATGAAATTCATAACTAAATACACAAAAATGATAAAAATGTTCCGAAAATTGATACGAACTCATTGACACTTCATCTTCCTTACTGAATTCCCCGTTTCATGGTTATTCATTTTAAAAGACAATTTCGAGCATTCACGGGAGATGCTTGTTGATGTAGGTTATCTAGGTTAAAGTTAACAACATATATAGCTAGGGTTAAGAGGAAAGTGAGTTATCTAAAGGCATTCAAATTTTTTCTTTATGAAATTGATGATTTCTAGCTTCCCCCAGTTGTATAACGTCACAAGGAGGCCGGAGTAATTTTCGGGGTTTTTTTCCAATTTTCCTACTATTTATTTAACTTTTTTCAAGATTTTTGCACTAAAAAAAGCCAAAATAATCGGAAGCTGACACCTGGCGTGATCTGAGCGCATCACCTTTCACCACTTGCACAAGTGTACGTCAATACACATGGCCACATCCTTGGTTTTTACCCTAAATTCTTATTTTATTATTTTTTTCTTATGAAATTCATAACTAAATACACAAAAATGATAAAAATGTTCCGAAAATTGATACGAACTCATTGACACTTCATCTTCCTTACTGAATTCCCTGTTTCATGGTTACGCTATATTAGTATTTTATTATTATTTACCCTACATTATTATTATATTACTTTTTAGCCTCTACATTTGTTAATTATATTTACTCGAAATTATTATTTTTATTGTTATTTTGAGTGAGAATAGACCATTTCTGGTGTTAATCAGTTTCTCTCTTCTTCAATTTGTTAATTTTTTTTTCCTTTATTAGGGTGAAGGGATGTTTTGAAAAATAAAAAGAACAAATTACATTCCAAGTATTGTATAACATCAGAAAAAAGTCCATGAATAACCCATTATTTGTATAGCTTAATTTACTGCATCCAAACATTTCATTCATTCATACAAAATTGACGAATTACTGACGACTGACATAATGGTCCCATAAGATAGTTTTACATTGCAAAGCATATTATTTGGTCCCTGTTAGCAATACCACGATCACCCCAACCAACTGAACAGCCGTAGCCGCAATTAGTCAGTCGTATTGGTCGGCTTCTTCCGAGCAGCTTTGACGTGCTTATGCTCACTCATGTCACCACCATCGTCTAGTATCTCTCTCACAGCATCAGGGGATACATAGTCCCAATTATAACTTGTATGAGTAGTTGCCGCAAATGCTCGGAAATTTTCGAATCCTTCGTTGAATGCCATCTCCAGTTCACTATGGTGCTCTTCGCATCGCATATGGTTCATCAAACAACCTTTAATTTCATCATTCATTACTGTATCCAACTCCTCTGCTTTCAACTTCCTTGTATGACTCAACTTCAAGTACTTGTTCTTTTGGGAGAATGCTTTGTTAACTCTAATGTTAAGATCAGCCAGAATGGCCTCGTCTTCAACACATTTCTCGTGCCACGAATTGATCAGTCTGGAATTATAATCTAGCTTGCTACTGACTGCATGTATTGCTTCTAATGGATCATCGGAGTCCCCCTCACTCCCAAATGATGTTGAAAATGGAAGGGGTCGGCGAGTACGACGTGGAAATGGAGCCTGCAACTCCAATTTTTCATATTCGACTGTGTTGTTGGCGCCTGAAGAGGATGACATGCTTGAATAATCCTATTTGTTTTTAGAGGATGAGGATTGCATATGCAATTTCGTTTGAGGAAGGGGACATAGCTTTATAGACCAACATACCAAAGCTTGCGTGTAGTCAACATATGTACTTTATTTCAATTTTTAAAAAGAGGTGTCAGGTTTTGCTTTTCAAGCATGTCAACCTCATCACCACTGTCAGTGGCTGAAAGAAACTCAATGGAAGTGACAGCTAGTTAGTGAACCCAACCACAGTGGTTAGGATTAAACTTAGATTGTATCAGACAACAAATTAATTTATACATTGTCAACCAAATATTTTTTGGCGGGAACGTTTTTATTGGTATTACTATCACATCCTTCATATAAACTCTCCCTCCACGAAAAACTGACTCCTCCACCGAATCTCTCTCCATCGACTGAAACTCTCTCCTCCACAGAAACTCTCTCCCTCCATAGAATGGATTTACTAACCAAGTTTGATGTCAGCATAATAAACACCCCTCCAAACAAAGACCGCCTTCGACACGCAAGTGAGTCACCAGACAAGCAGTGTCACATTCCTAGACAGAATGACCATTTTGTTGGAAGTTTTGAGTCTGAAAGGGTTCTTGGATTCTGGAAGGAGAGACATCTTCAACTTGGTGATGAAATCCAAAGGGCAAGGGCACGTTTGGAATTTGTTGAAGGCCAAATTGAAGATGACAAAAGGCAGGCCAATCTGGATAGGGCGAAGTTGCAGCGCATGAAGCGTAGACACAAACGACTTCGGAGTTTAGCTGTTCAAAAATACAAGAACTCATCTAATGCAGTGGAGTCAAAGAAGCGTGTGATGCAAGCTGGATTCAACTACTTCCGGTCCTATGCAAAACTCGTCGTACCCGGGTTTGATTGGTCATCTATTACCTTTTCCAACGTTAACAAATATACTCACCAAGGGAAGTAACCATTTTGGTTATCTTGTTTGAGCAGAGGCAAATCAGTGGAATTGGAATTTTCGTTCAACTCTGCTTCAAACCTATTTTGATGCTTACTATTATGGAAGATTTCAACCTTCATATTTTGATGTCTTTAATGATGAGAACACGTGATGCAACGTGGCCATCTACTTCAGTCATATGTTGCTGCCATGTCCATTTTTGTGTGACCACGTATCAGATTTGGACATGGTTGCATCATATGCAATGTTGCCTTTATTTATTATATGTTAGGGCAAGGTTTATGGAAAAGCATTTGTGACAAGGTTATGTTATTGTTTTTTTGTACTGGTTCATCTCCTACTATTGTTTTCTTCGTTTATATTATATGTTTGTGGAATCCCTCAAAGTTAACATATACTGTGAAAAAAATGCAGAGTGAATATATAATCACTTATATAGACTAGGACAAATATTCACTAATATTTTAAAATTGCTTGAGTGGTGTGAGGTTTTTCAAAAAAGTATGGCATTATTTTATGTGATTGGACATGATGGATATTTTGTACTGATTCCCGATGGACTACTTATTGAATACCTGTGACGGTTCATAACTCTAGACGCAGTTGCATATGGACGACTTATTGAATACCTCTGATGTGTTCAAAGCTCTAGGCGCAGTTGCAATGATGGCTTCAAAGCAGTGTGCAATTATTATATATGTACATTATTATAACAAAACAAAAACAGATTATGTTACATCCTTATATTTGAAAGGAAACTATTTCTTGTCTTATTACAAATTATATAACGAATATTAAGGAAATATACTTGTTAAAGTGAACAAACATATATACTTAGGGTTAAGAGGAAAGTCAGTTGTCTAAAATAATTTGGATATCAGTGCATACCTTTCACCACTTGCACAAGTGTACGTCAGTTGCAACCAAACATTCTTGCTTTTTACCCTAAATTCTTATTTTATTGTTTTTCCTTACAAAATTCATAACTAAATACACAAAAATGATAAAAAAAACTTCCGAAAATTGCTACGAATTCATTGAGGCTTCATCTTTCTTACTGAATTCCCGGTTTCGTGGTGACGCTAAATTATTATGCTATTGTTCTTTACTCTAAATTATTATTATATGACTTTTTACCTTCTATATTTATTAATTTTATTGACTCGTAATTTTTTTTTTTTGTAATTTTGTTATGCGAAAAGACCATTTCAGGTGCCAATTAGTTTCTCTCTTCTTTAATTTCTTAACTTCTAATTTTTATTAGGGTTAAGGGATGTTTTGAAAAAGTAAATGAAAAAAATACATGTCAACCATTGTATGGCATCAGAAAAAAATTAGTTTAGGATATGATAAGTGGGAAAATGTCTTTTCCAAGCACTGGTGAACAGACAGCTCACTCCATACACGCCTTTTCGTTTACCAAATATTAAGATTGTAGTTGGCCAAAATATCTATGTCAGTAAAATGTCATATTACCCATCTCTGATGTCAGTAAGCATTCAAGTATAGAAATATATATACGTAGATTTATATATAAAACGGTTTATGACTGCACAAACACCAGACAAAATACATTAAAACCCAACATTTGGCCAACGTAGAACTGAAGAGAAGCAAGTCCAGAAAGCATAAAAACCTTAAAAACATACTACAACTAATTATAAGGGTATGGATTCCCTGGCACAACATACACACGCATTACCTTGAACCAAAAAACACTCTCACGGTGCCATTTGCATCGATTGCAACAAGTCCAAAACGAAGGATTTATCTTTGCTTCAGTAGGCCAGCCTTCAATAACAAAACACCATTCGTTGTTGTTACAAGCGCTGCAATGATTGAACTTAATCTTCCCATAGTAAAACATATCTACGATATGTCTTGCAACATTCCAAACTCGGCTTAATCTTCGTCTCAAAGCATCCCTGGTTCCTTTCATATCAATGTTGTTACGTTGATTCAAAGAACACAAAAATTCTAATGCATCCTCTTTTGACTGACCAATTCCAGACATGCCAAGAAGTCCAACTATATATGCCGCTTCCATATGGCCTGCCGTGGCTGCGATGCGCATCCCATACAACGCTTCCACGTTACCCTGCATGAAAAACACTTCGAACGCCTCTCTAAATATCGACTCAGGGTTCTCGCAAGCTCTGCATTGTTGCAAGAAAAGCTGGACCGCGGGATTATCATGGTACCAGCTAGGATGGTCTGGGTACTTAGCCATTGAAATGGTGTTCCACACTTGTGGAGTGTTTGCCAACGTTTGGAATAATGGGCACACAGATGCCATACGGAAGAGATCTTCCGAAGATTGGGTTGCCACGAATAACATCACTTTAAACCAAGCCAACTCCGGGATGAAGGCTTGGGGCATCTCCAAATGGATATGCTTCCTTCTCTTTCCTCCGACTGTAGTGAAATATTTGGAATTCATGTGTTTCTATTTTTTTGGAATGGAACGATTTGAGGAGTGGAAGAGGGGAGAAATGAGAATAGATGGGGTTTTGGTTCTGTTATAGGGTGTGTTTGTTGTACCGTTTGGAAAATGTGTTTCCACTTGAGGTTTTTCTCACTCGACCCTTTTTAAAGAAACTGAACCAACACCCTAAAACTAGAGAAAAACAGAAGAGAAGGAAAATGTCATCGAAATGCGAAGTCAGACAGTCAAAAAGTAAATTAAGAACCTATATGCATAGCCATTTTTAGGATTTTCCCGCCCTTTTTATGTCAATGAAACAAATGTGACGGATTACTGACTAGTCACATAACTTTTCATTTTCCCACACCGAAATACAGTAGTAATGTTATTAAAATGTGATGAATGTTTATCCAACTAGTTGGTTTAATGAAATATAATGAAAATAATATAGGGTTTAGGGCAGTTTTCCCTCAATTTTCATATTGGGTTTTGGTAGTTAAATATTATATTGGTTTATGGGGTAAAAGGTGCCCCATATCTGACGGTACATGTGTCGAAAGCATGCCCAACCCACCCACGGACAGAAAAGAGGATATAATTGCATTTGGGCAGAGATGAGAGAGCTCTGAGTCCGAAGAGGTTTGAGTGAGAAGATCTGAGTGAGAAGGTATGAGTCCGAAGAGGTTTCAGTGAGAAGATCTGAGTGAGAAAAGGTACAAGTGAGAAGATTCAACATGTCTTCGTCTTCATCTCCGGCTCAAACAAAGAGGTGTCCGTACTGTGGAGCTGCAATGGTGCTTCGGGTTTCAAAATCAGAGAAAAATCGAGGGAAGCCATTTTGGAAGTGCCTAACCTCCTATGTAAGTTTTCATTTCCAGAATATGTATGTGGGTGAAAAAAACCTTGGTCTAACTCTGACACAATTATTTTGCATATATGATGCCTGCAATTAGGGAGCCACCAGTTGCAATGGATTTGAATGGGTTGATGTAACTTCCGCTCAAGCAGAACAGCCAGATGACACGTATGATGCTACGGTGCTGAATATGTTGAAGTCCATTAAGGACTTGGTATTAGTTTTATTACTTTTATCAATTTTAATATTATTTGTTCTTTTAATGACCAATTAAGTGCACAGTTTCAAGGATTGTAAAAGTTCTCCCAAAAAGACATGTTGCACGCACCACCAATGAGTTTTCAAACCCATTTTGTAATATTTGTTCTTGAAATAGGTGGATTGGCATTGAGTTTAAATTATTGTTCTTGAAATAGGTAGATTGTTTATTGGCATATACTAAAGGTTTATTGATTGTTTACTGCATGTATATCGCATGTTATAGCGCGGATATTGGATGTTTATTGAAGGTTTATTGATTGTTTACTGTATGTATATCGCATGTTATTGCTCGGATATTGGATGTATATTGAAGGTTTATTGATTGTTTACTGCATGTGTATCGCATGTTATTTATCGGATATTGGATGTTTATTGAAGGTTTATTGATTGTTTACTGCATGTGTATCGCATGTTATTTATCGGATATTGGATGTTTATTGAAGGTTTATTGATTGTGTACTGCATGTATTTCGCATGTTATTGTCCGATATTGAATGTTTATTGAAGGTTTATTGAATGTTTATTAACAGGAAGAACAACTATTAAGTAGAATTTCCTAATCGATACGACTCCCTTATGGATGGTGAAATTAGGGACTGATGTATATTGCATGTCTATTGCGTATAGATTGCATGTGTATTGCGTGTATATTGCTTGTCTGTTGCCTATGTATTGTTGTTTATTTCCTTCGTAAGCAATAAACAATCAAGACACACGCAATACATGTACGCTATGCACGCAATAGACAAGCAATATAGATGCACCAGTATACATTACTTTTATGCTACTGAGCTGCCCAAGACCAATAAAATAAAGAAAATCAACGAATTTATTAACCGATTATAAAGGAAAGAGGGATTCAAACTCGATGGGCGGTACGGAACCAATAGGAAGTTTTTATAGCATTGCAGATGGGAAAGGTTTATTGAAGTTTGATTGAAGGTTTGGTGATGGTTTACTGACGGTTTACTGAAGGTTTATTGAGTCTTTACTTCATGTATAACGCATGTTATTGTGCGGATATTGGATGTTTATTGAAGGTTTATTGATTGTTTACTGTATGTATATCGCATGTTATTGCTCGGATATTGGATGTTTATTGAAGGTTTATTGATTGTTTACTGCATGTGTACCGCATGTTATTGAACGGATATTGGATGTTTATTGAAGGTTTATTGATTGTTTACTGCATGTATTTCGCATGTTATTGTCCGATATTGAATGTTTATTGATTGTTTATTAGTAGGAAGAACAACTGTTAAGTAGAATTTCCTATTCGATACGACTCCCTTATGGATGGTGAAATTAGGGACTGAAGTATATTGCATGTCTATTGCGTATAGATTGCATGTCTATTGCGTGTATATTGCTTGTCTGTTTCCTGTGTATTGTTGTTTATTTCCTTCGTCAGCAATAAACAATCAATACACACGCAATAAATGTACGCTATGCACGCAATAGACAAGCAATATAGACGCAATAGACAAGCAATATAGACGCAATAGATAAGCAATATAGATGCACCAATATACATTACTTTTATGCTACTGAGCTGCCCAAGACCAATTAAATAAAGAAAATCAACGAATTTATTAACCGATTATAAAGGAGAGAGGGATTCAAACCTGATGGGCGGTACGGAACCAATAGGAAGTTTTTATAGCATTGCAGATGGGAAAGGTTTATTGAAGTTTGATTGAAGGTTTATTGATGGTTTACTGAAGGTTTACTGAACGTTTATTGAGTCTTTACTGCATGTATATCACATGTGTTTCTATAAAGAGGGCATGGTTGAATAAAACATTGGAGGCGAAGGCATAGCCGCCTATTTCCCTTACAGAATTACCTTATTAAGATGCAACCCATTGCGATTAATTAAGGCATGGTGAACGGCTTAAAGATTGGGATCTGATATTTGGAATGGTGGCTTGGATAAATCATGACATATCACTTTGCAATAGCCTAATACACTTGAAAAAGCCATCAGTCATTGTTCACATATGCAGTCTTCCAATCCCAATTCAATGCAGTTTGGTTAAGGTTATGTAAATGTCGTGAAGGAGTTAGGGCAATATTACAGAGATGTTTGTTTCATTAAATCCAAAAAAACTTTACACTCCAGATGCACATTCTATGTATGGGAATGGCATGTGCCTAACTTGAAAAACGCATATGCCTATCCATTTACATTTGCCCACGTGCACTAGATTTACAGATCCATTTACTTTTCTCCTCACTAAGCCTCTGCATCTCCATTTCAGATTCTTCATTTTTCTGTCTATGCTCTGCATCCAGCTACTATATACATTTAGCCTAATATGAGAATAAACGTAGCGTAGTATCACACTAATCAAAATGAAAGCATTTATCCGCTATAATAATATTTTGGTTCTAATTGTTGTCAAATAACTTAAACTTAAAATTAAGTACAAAAATACACTAAGATTGAGAAAGACGAAGAAGAATTGAGGAGCAGAGGTAGAATTCGAAAAGGAGCCGTGGATCTGTATTGTGTATTTACATGACTTTCAAATTGGAGATTTCCAAAACCAATTTAATCATCCCGTACCTGAACCCATTTCAACCACTATCATGGCATGTAAGCATCTCCCCGTAATATCTCTGCAGCCAACTTCAACCGGAAAAAGGGCATGTTCTGCGAGGTGCAAGTAGCTAACGGAATCTCAGTGCTCAAAAGCTCAATGTACTTCAACACGAACATGCCACAATCGCCTCTGAAGCAAATCAAGAACTCGATCAATTCAAGTAATGACATTGTAACGTAATTGACAATTTCAAGTAATAAAATTAAAGAAAAAGTTGTGCTCACTGATTAGATTGTTGTGGAACATCCACACGTTCTATTGGCCATGGACACCACCAATCTCTGCTGCAGTCGTTTGCGTAAACACCTTCTTCGTAAAAGTCGATGGAGTTGAGAAGATTTGGAATCGTAATTGAAAGCGGGGCGAGTTCTTCCTTTAACATCTCATCTGGAATTAGTGAAACCATTGAATCGTATACTTTGATTTCACACTTAACCAGATCAATCATTAGAGCCACCCAATGCTTATGCTTCGTCAACATACAAGGGGCATACACCTTATACACGTTCTGCCAATCCACCCCACACGCCGGAACCTTTCCATTTACAAGGTTCACTAAACTGTTTCTAATTTTCCACCCAGCCTGCTCTTTTTTTCTTTTATTATCCGCAAAGCAAGTATGGATGTGATTCTGTGAAATAGAAAACAATCAATGGTTAAACACCTCCACAAAGCAAGTATGGATAATTTGTAATTATGAACTGCACTTGGTCAAGCCCTATGACATACCATGAAAAATACATCGGTCGTTGTCCAGTTCGATATTTGTACAACCTCCAAATCTTGTTGTCGCTTCCGGATAAGATACAACCCCAAATCAATGTGCTGCACATGTTTTTCTGGTCAATCTCATAATCTACGTACATTAAAACAAATGCATAATCAATTAAACTTACATCTCCTGTCAGCCAACCGTCAGCTTTTACGAGGGAAGCGAAGAATTCAATATCAGCTTCCACGTGGCCAAATTGCATCACTAAACTGTGAATATAACAAAGTTTTAGATCACAACAATTTAAAAATATATACACTAATGCCTTCTATCTCAAAAAACAAGGGACTTACTTTGGGTTATGGCGCCATTCCCAACAAAGTTTCAGCAATTTCACCATATCATCATGCGGAAGCGCCTTCATTGGGTCTAACATCCGAAGTCGGGTTGTCTCTGGCACAGTTTTTTCCACCAATTCACTAGCTTCAAGGATCTTCCACATAGGAATAATCCTCTTCCTCTTTCGTAATTGGACCCCTTGTTCCACAGCTTTACCTTTATCATTCAACCAAACGTTCAACTCAGATAGCACAGCTGTAGGTTGATCCAAATCAATATCCCCGAGAGTAAACTCAACAGTTGTCCCCGCCGTGCTCTCGCCAATGTCATCACAAACCAAAACAACTTCATCACCCTCTTCCTCACATTCCTTTATTTGCACTACCTTTTCCTCACTTCTCTTTCTTTTGACTTCCTTGCCCTCCCTTCTTTTTCTTTGCGGATCCTCTCCATCACTGCTTTTTCTTGGCAGTTCCCCTCTGCCACTGCTTTTTCGTTGCAGTTCCTCTCCCTCACTGTTTTTTCTTTTCACTTCCTCTCCCTCACTGCTCTTTCTTTGCAGTTCCTCTCCCTCATTGCCTTTTCTTTTCACTTCCTCTCCCCCACTGCTCTTTCGTTGTAGTTCCTCTCCCTCATTGCTTCTTCTTTTCACTTCCTCTCCCTCACTGCTCTTTCTTTGCGCTTCCTCTCCCTTGCTGCTTTTTATTTTCACTTGCTCTCCCTCACTTGTTTTCCTTTGCGCTTCCTCTACCTCACTTGGTTTTCTTTGCACTTCTCCCCCTTCAATCCCCTCCTCGTCCTTTTCCTCTCCCTCATATCTGTTACTTGGCCCTTCATCCCATTCACTGTCATCCACTTCGTCAGATCCCTTGTAATGATGTGAGATCGCACAATGATTCGTCCTCTCTTTCAGTAAAGCTAGGTCCCTCCTTACTTCCTGCTCAAACTGAGGACCTAAACAGTGGTCCAAAAGTTTTTCCATCCGTATGACCTTTAACTCAAGGACGTCATTTTCCCGCTTTACTTGAAACAACTCGGACCTCAACAAGCTTACCAGCTTGTTCAACTCATCAAGATCAGCACATGAAGAAGGATTTGACTCTGCCGAGACAACAGCAGGGCGATCCTGTGGCCAACTCCAATATGATTGTCTCATTTCCTCTTCACTCGGACGTAGCGCCCGCAACTGAACTGACTGTTTCAGAATACAGACAATATTCATATTCAATCATTCTACTTTATAATTTCATTGAATCTTATAAACAGTTTCAAGGGCTGCAAACCAAACCTCTTTGCTCTGGAAAAAATAATTGTTCAACTTCCTCATCTCGGGCATAGACGTAGTCGTTCTCCATCGCAAAATACGCGGGACAGCTGTTGGATCAACAACCTTGCAGTAATTCAGGTCCACCATTCTAGGAATTAATTCATATACCCAAATCTACACAATTCACAGGACAAAAGTCATTATTTAAGTTTTAAAGTTCACAAAGCATAACTGACATGAACATTATTACCATGTACCTGGAAAGCATACGTGAAACCTTTAAAACTCCACCCACCCCTTTGCACTTCACCATGCTTATGCTTCTTGCCCTTCTCATTTTTCCGGCTTGTTCCCGTTACCTTACTTTTCCCCTTCTCTCTTCCCTCTTCATTTTCAAAGCTTTTCATATACTTTGTTGGTGCAGAAAATAGACTGTCTTGGGTTTTGTCAAACGACACCGAACCCCACGGATACCTGTTGAACGCATCCAAGTCCTCTACAAGGGTCAGGTAATTTACATTGATGTTCAAATGCTTGTCCCTTCCCAAAACCACTAACTCAGCAAAGTAAACAAGAGCTAGCTTGTAGACGTCATCTCTCTCTTTGCACCTCAGAAATGCTTCTTCTAAAGCATTACATGTAATTCCTTCATCTATAAAATATCTTTTCTGAAGTCTAATTTCAGCACTTTCTCCACTGGAAACTTCAGGCACTTCCCCAAAACGAAGCCCCGAGATCAAACAGAAATCCTGACGAGTAAACTGAGCAACGTCGCACCCTATTAAGAAACTCAGTCCATCCAAGTCTTTCACACCCCGCCCCGCCACTCGACGCAACACAACTCCATGCACAATCTGCCCGCTAAACTGAATCTTGTCTATATTCAGAAGATGGCCAAAGCATGATGTCTTGAATTGTTCTAATTGTTCCGCACTCAACTTCGCTCGAATTGCAGCTAGGGTTGAATTTGCATGTGAGCAGTTGTTCACCCGTGACGCATATGCCTCTGACTCTGGCCATACCAGCTGCACGTTGGATCCCATTTCCTAAAATACAAGATGAAATAATGTTAACACATATACTACCACCACGTATTTGCACAATCATATTGGTATTTAGTATTTACATAACTAGTCAACCAGGCACATTACAAATCTTATGAAGTACATGCGCATAGGGATTACTGATCACAGCCTTTAACATCATCAAAGCAATATGACAAATTTTGTGCAAATACCTGTTAATGCAATGATTCTGTGAATTACAACCAATAGCATGTGTTTTATTTTTGGATACAAACTCCAATCAATGGTTGATGCATGAGTGAGTGTGAGTGCAATCTAGGCAAGTTCTGCACTTCACACACATGACAATTATTGTCATCTCATACACAACACAAAATAAATAAATAAATAAGAAAGATAGTGGAAGGAAGCAAAGCAAAGCATCTGCTCTGCTATCTGCTTGCTAAGCCATTGCCACATCCTTCTTTCTTTCTAGCTTTTTCTTCAGTCAGCCACTATGATCATGGATCAACCTTCATTTCAAATGCTTTGCACTTTTATTCATGACTTTATTATTATATCTTCTCATTTTTCACAGGCAAATTTAGCAACAAGGGAAATAATATTTATTTCAAAAAATATATATATTCTAGCGCCAGAGATATGTTATTGACATGTTATTAACATGTTATTGACTTGAGGGTCTCCTCCAATTCAACACCATTATCTTATTCATATCATTATTGATATGTTATTGATGCATTATTGACATGTTATTGACTTGATTTTCATTCATTTTTTAACATATACACAAGCAAAAATTAACATGCAAGTGAAGCACAAGGAAGAGATGCCAAATCCAACAACATTGATGGTACAAATTGGGGAAAACCTTTACTCTAACCCTAAACTCAAATTCCATAAATTACTCACCAAATGCTGGTTATTGAACAATCGCAAGGTGTCTGTGCGGGGTCTTTGTGCGGCTTTGCTCCACAAATGGAACCTATCACTTCCAACGACTACGGATTCTCTCCTTCCTCTTCCACTGCTTCGCCTCTTCACTGTTTCGGAATCCACGCCTTTGCCCCTTCCACTCAAAATAAATACTTTTTAAGGGTTTAGAGAAAGGAGTTGCGTTCAACCGTTGCATTCAACCATCATTTACCGTTGCCTTCAACCGTCGTTAACAGTTGCCTTCAACCTTTTCTCAGAGCTTAGCGGTTTCTCAGAGCTATGGGTTTTAGAGCGATGGGTTTTTTCTGTTCAAACTTCGAACTTGCCTCTTTTTTTCATTTTTGGAACCAACTTCAGTGCTGGATATTAAATTCGGGTTTGGGTTCCTCACCTACCCGATTGCAAAAGTTTATCTCAATTCTCCCTAGCCCTTAGATTGATCTGATGGCTATAAAGTGAACCCCTTATAACTTAACACTTATAAGTTTCCACTCACTATAGAATCGGCCTGAAATAGATACATATGGGACAAACTATTGGGCTTCTTGTGTAATGAAGAACTTTCTTGGAATGGACTATGTTTAGGAATTGTTCTAGATTAGCGTGGCTTGATCTTAGTTAGATAAGATTCGTTTTGTGTTTGGTATATGCTTGGACTAGGATTATTTTTTTTAATTTTAATTTTTAAGCGATATAATATATGTCGATGAAGTGAGAGAATTTGATGATATCGTTGAAGACTTGGAAGGCTATGACCATTTTCTGGGTGCTGGAGATTGGGACCAAGGAGGTCAGGAGGGACGAGTAGATTCCAAGGTAGGAGTTGACAAGGTGCGTTGACATGGCTTCCAAGAGGTAGGCGGCGACGCATGTGCTTATTTGTTCCCCCATACTTTCCGCACGGACTTCAATAAAAACACCTAAGGAGGTGTTTTTGGTAGGGCCAATATTAACAATCCCCATTTAAAACTAGAATTAGGTGAAACAAATATGGGTTAAAATTTTATCTAAACAAGTCTAGGCTTGTGGGAACACATATTTCGCAGGCGATGACATGTGGAAAAGGAATATTCCTTAGGTAAACCAATTACCCTAATTAAATTATATTTAATAGGGAAATTATCTTTGATTTAAGATAGGAATATCTCCATAAATCAAGGAATCAATTTCCACCAAATCTCTTGGAGTAATTCTATCATCTTTTTGGGGAAAGGATAATCCTAACCAAATAAGGATTGTTCTCCCAAAACCCTAGCACACACGAAGACTATAAATACATAGCTACACAAGACATTCAAGGTAATTCTAAATTCCTCTCTAATTCCAAAAACGCTAGAGAAATCACACACACTCTCTCTCTCTCTCTCTCTCTCTCTCTCTCTCTCTCTCTCTCTCTCTCCTCACATAGCTAAGCGCCACCACACATGGCTCTGACCACCCGACTCTCCTTGTGAGAGAAAACTCCATTCATTTTAGCTATTGTCATATCTTTATCTAGATCCAATTGAACTAACTTAAGCATCGAAGGACCTTTGGCCAACACCCCCTGGTCTACTTACTCCTATTTATTTTGTAGGGATTGAGGAAGAAAGCGAAGGAAGATCGAAGGTTGAGGAATCAACTCGCAAATATTTCCAATGCGGAATTTTGCTAAAACATTTTGGTGCTTTCATTGAGAGCACGAGTTATACTCAACGCTTGCTCTTGAATCAAAGGAATCTGTTTCCTTCTTTTCATCGCCCAACTGAAACCTTGCAAACAACCATGGTTGGAAGCACGTGAATGAGAAGTTAGGTTGCCACAAAAACCTAATCTGCGACAGACTCGGGTCATCACAACGTCGCAACTCCCAACACCGCAGCTGCCGCCATAGCCTTAGTTGTCGCTGTCGTTCCTCCTCTTGATCGCAATATGCGCCCCCGCTCCTTTACTCTGTCTCGCTACCCAGAACACCTATCCAACGCGCGCTTCCACGCCTCTTCACGGTCCCGTGGTTGCCACGACTCCGCAACTGCATAGCTACGCCGCCGAATAGAGCAGCCGCCACCCACTTGGCCTCACAGCCAAATTTGATTCTCTCTACCATGACGATGTCGCCTCGCTTCGTCCCGGGATCATCGCTCATGACCATCTTGGCGCCATTGCCAACTTGAGCTCCGTTTTGGAACAACTTCATTCATTCCCTCATATGCTGCCGTGCTCGACGTACGTTCCTATGTACACCTCTAGCGAAACCCTAGCCCGTGTGCAATTGGGCTCTACATAATTTTCTCCTCCTGATCCATGAAGTCATGCAGACCTCAGTCTTAGAGTTAATCAGCTGGCTCAAAGAGTGGACTACCAAAACAACTTGGTTGGACAGCTCCTCAACCAGATTGACTTGGTTCGAGACATTGGCCTTAGACCGCAAGGCAAAGAGAGGAGGATGGACGAACACACCCGTATGCAGTTCGAGAGCTCCCATGCAGGTTGAGTAAGAGCAAGCAGACAAGGAGAAGGACAAGAGCGTGCTCAACACGTTGGCATGTCGCAAGCATCCCCGAGCCTCGCTCAAAGTAAATCGAGTCTCTGATCAAGATTAAGTCCAAGGATCAATGTGCACGAGAAATGGGGCCCACGATCCGATGTTCACTTCTGCCTGGGCCCGCAGAGAAGCATTTATGCAAGACTAGGCCCTCGAAGAGATCAGCCTCGCGATAAGCTCCATGAAGTATGACAAGAAAGATGCTCACCTGCTTAATCCCAAGGAGCCAACTCACGACGACAAGCTACAGAAGGTCGCTTGCAAGCTCAATCCACCAACACGTCGTGCAGGTAAGACAGTCGAGGAGATCTGCTCCGTAGAGACAACAATGAGATAAACCAGTGACGCTCGCATCATGGAGGACACCGACGTGAACCACAGACCATGCAGGCAGAAGATGTCAAAAAGCTCGTGAATGACCGACTTTGATACTTGAAGATTGAAGGAGATTTGAAGATGCTATGCGCAAGGAGGTGGACCAAGTGAACTCATCACCATTCATCGCTGAGATTGAGCAGGCAACTCCACCGAAGTGATTCTCAACACCTTCTTTCACACACTTCAAAGGAGAATTCGATCCCGACAGCCATTTGAAGCACTTTAAAAGTGTTATGATTCTCTACAAGGCTGAGGATGCACTGATGTGCAAGGTGTTTGCAAATGACCTTACGAGGAGCAGCTCATGATTCGTTCCATACCCTGTCATTCGGGTTGATCAGTTGCCTCAAAGAGTTAGCTTTCGTCTTCACCAAAGAGAGAGACGCATGACAACTGCTAAAATGTCCTAAGGGAGACGCATGCCAAATTGGCCACCGTCTAAAAAGTGTCCTAAGGGAGATGCAGGAAGGCCACCATAAGCATCCTAATTGAGAAAATCAGACACACATGTATCCTCTGCGGAGCTAGGCTTGTCAACCTTTGGACCAGTTGTTCTTGTATCCGAAGAACCCTTTGCCTGAGCAGACGACTCTCTATTTAGCCACAACCATCCTCACCTCCAAAGGATTCAACGACGCTGAATTAGCTTCGTGCTTGATTGCTCGTGGCTCATCAGACAGATCGTGATTGTTGGATAGAAGAGTGGTCCTCCCAGTTTGATCCTCATTCTTTGACTAGTGTAGATGACTGAAACTTCGGCGAGGAATGTCAGTAGCCCTTTGTTTCTTGGCAGGCGAACTGGTTCAGGGACAGTCTTCTTTGCAAGGTAGATTGCATGTTTTGAGCTTGTCAGTTGGAGACTTGAGCAAAATGTCCTAAACATTCTGCATGCCACCAATCTTCTTATTATTCGCACCGACGAGGTGCTTGACCTTGGCAGACGATGAAGGAGCAACTCCCACTTAAGTTTTCTCAGCAAACGAGACCTCTCAAAGAAGAAGACTTGATCACAGCAGAAGAAAGTCTCGACTTCTTTCTTAGTGGAGACACATATCTTGCTCGCAAGGTTGCAGCTTTATCTTTGGAGGACCTGACGTCAGCCTTCCTATTTTCGGGGAGTTTGATTGAGGACTCCTCCCGTTCGGCTAGATGATCATCCGAATCTGAGCCATACTGCTTTCATCTCTCAATATCCTTAGCAAGGGGCAGACCATCAACCTTTTTTGGATACTTGCTCAACAGCCAACGCCATTCACGAAACCTTGAACGGATGTTCAGGCCCCGGTAGAACTTAGCCATGTTCAGGTCGAGATCTAGTTTCTTGTTGATATCATTCTTTACAAGCAGAAGATAGAAGTCAGTTAGTCACACATCAAAGAATTCAAATAAAATTGAAGCATATCAATATAGTATGGCATAGGGGTGTTCACGGGTCGGGTTGGGTCGATTATGGGCCCAAACCGTACGCCGAACCGAGTCATGTAGGTAGGCCCAAATGGTGAACCGAACACCTATTTGTTGGGCCCAATTTCGACTTAACTCGAAACCTGAATTTATCGGGTTGGGTTGGTTCGGTTCAGATGTCTGCCGAGGCCCAATGAAGGCAACAATTGAAGGGGCTTTTTTAAAGTTTTCTAGGCCCATTTTATTTGGTCAGATTTCCAGGCCCATTCAAGTTTTAGGGTTCCTGTATGTTTATCCAGTTTATGTAGTTTTGCATATTTTACAGTTTATCATCATTCAAATACAAAAAAACCTAAGAAAATCATCATCCACCACACATGCCCAAATCCACAGAAATCATTGTTGCAAACCATAGCAGATTGTGAGAGTAATCTCAATCACAATATGCATATTTGCAAAGTTAAAAGAAAATCATTATTACAGACCATTACATATAGAAATCAAATTCCATGAGTTTCATACTATCTTCAACATCTCCCCACATCCTTTAACCACAAGCTGCAAGCATATTGATACATCCATATTGTAATTTAACACGTATATACGCATTATAAAATGTCTACTTGTACTTCTGAACATGGTAATTCCATAAGGATTGAACAGAGTTGAATCATGCCCAGCACATTATTATGGAGTATAATATTCTCCTTACAAATAAAGCAGCAACCACAAACAAACCGAACCAAACCAAAAACAAAGCCACAATAATACAGAAAATTACCAGAAAAGAAACACAACCAGTACTTTCCATAGCCTTCAAAATCAATTCTGTCCAGAAAAACAAAAAATCACAACATAGTCAGACAAAATCGAGCGACTGAGAGAGCCAATCCTTTGAATCAAAATACAAAAAATTAGGGTTTAGAGATATTACCTCAAAGAGACAGAAAAATCGAGAGAGGGAGTGATTGAGAGAGAGCGGGAGTGACTGAGAGAGTGAGATCGAGCGATTGAGAGAGCGAGAGAGAGAGAGAGAGAGAGAGAGAGAGAGAGAGAGATCGTGAGCAACTGAGAGAGAGCGAGAGCGATAAAGAAATCTGGAAAAAGCTGGCGGCGGATTTGGGGAGAGGAGGTTGAGAGTGAGAGAGTCTGAGAGGAGAAGAGGCGAAATGGAGAAAAAAAATCGAAGCAATGTCTTTTAGGGTTTCGCTCGATCCGGTGTAACTTAGAGTAGGAAATGGTTTTCACTCGACGAATCATCACTTGACACATGTATTACTTATTTTTTTAATAATATAATTAAAATACTCGGTCTGGTCCAGTTTTCGCCGGTTTGTAGCCAATTAAAACCAGTCCAACCCAGTTCATGGCCGGTTCGGTCAGTTTTTGTACCAGTTCTTCAATTTTTCAGTGTAAAAACCGAACCAAACCACCTTAGGCGGTCCGATTCGGCCGATTCGGTCGGGTTTTCGGTAATAATGCTCACCCCTAGTATGACAGACCATCGCCGACCTCGCCTTCCCACCTTCTACTCACCTCCAACACATCGGCCTGCCAATGTGATCTTCTTGGCTGAGACTGTCAAACATCTTGGCATTGCATACACGAACCTAGGCGTACTTCTCGTAACGCCTTACATCGAAGTAGTAAAAGAACTACCACATCGTCAAATCCAGCTTGAAAAAGTGGTTCAGCTTATCAAAACAGATGATCGCTCGGTAGACATTTGGAGTACATTGACTTAGGGCACACTCCATGACACAAAACACATTCTTGAAGAACTTCGACAATGGGAATGTGAAGGCCAATGAGAAGTAGAAGGAACGGAATGTGATAATCCTGCATCCAGATCGTTCGGACCCATGCGAGGTACATCGTCAGTTAAAGGCGCTGCCAGCCTGACATGCATGTCATCAGGTATGGCAGAAGCATAGGTGGCGCGCCACTTCTGAAAGTGAGCTTCGGCAAATTCGTCACAAATCTTTTCTTGTACACTTTGGAACCACCCCACGGGTAGAAAGGCACTTGTGAACTCGGTGATCGGCTACCCTCATCGGAAGACATGATTGTTGAATAGCTGCAAAAAGGGAAGAAAATTGCATGTCAAATAGCATGTCAAAACCCTAAGTTGCGGCCCAAAAAAAAAGGGCATCAGATACGCAGCAGCCGACAATCATCGACAGATGCTATAGGAGCAGCTTGGACCACGCAAGCTCTAGTGCCATACCAGCCCATGACGCAGCCCAGCTCGCATCAAGGTGCAGCCTTCGTGGTCTCGATTCTAGTGCTACAAAAAAAAACGTGGAGAAGGAATAAGAAGATGACACGTGAAAAAAGAATATTCCTTAAGTCAACTAATTACCCTAATTAAATCCTATTTAATTAGGAAAATTATATTTGATTCAATAGAGGAATATCTCCTTAAATCAAGGAACCAATTTCCACCAAATCTCTTGGATTAATTTCTATAATCTATTTGGGTAAGAATAATCCTAACCAAATAAATATTATTCTCCCAAAACCCTAGCATACAAGGAGCCTATAAATATATGGCTACACAAGGCATTCAATGTAATTCTAAATTCTTCTCTAATTCGGAAACCCTACAAAAACTCATCTCTCTCTCTCATGGCTCCGGCCACTCGGCTCTCCCCGTGAGAGAAAATTCATCCACTTTATCTATTGTCGTATGTTTATCAAGATCCAATCGAACTAACTTAGGTATCAAAGGGCCTTTTACCAACACCCCCTGGGTGTGGTCCTTTGACCTATATTTGTTTTACATGAACCAATGGAGAAGAAAGAGAAGGAAGATCGAAGATCGAGGACTCAACCCGCGAATATTCCATGTATAGAAATTTGCTTAAAAGATTCAAGTCCTCATGGTACTCATGTGTAAGTTTCCACCCTCCCATTCCAAACTTTGGCAACAAAAAAAAAAAGGCTTATTTACTGTAGCACCCCCTGAAACTTCGGTCAAATCTCACTTAACCCCCCCAAAGTTAAAATGACCCACTTAACCCCCTTGACCATGGTTTTGTGTTCCACTTTCCCCCCACCGTTAACGCCATCCAAAACTATGTTAAATATGATGACGTGGCATGGACTTTTTGGTAATTTCATCCATATGTCCCCTTTTAAAATAATTTAAAGAAAATTTTATAAGAGCCTAAATTAAAATAAAAAATTAAAGCCAGTAGCCATCATCTTCTCCACATCCCACCACCACTCCATCAGCAAATCCAACCGCACTAGCCCACCCCAAATTCAAGCCCTATCACCATCGCAATCCAATCTCAACCATTGACGCCCAACTTCAAGAACAAGCAAGAATCAAAAGGCATATAATCCAGATCTGCCGCCCCTCAATCTCTCTCTTTTTTACTTTTCTTCACAACCTCTCAATCTCCTCTTTTGGACTATGGTGAGGGGGCCTACGTTGTTGAGTTGTGGGGATGGGTCACCTGTGATGGGAAAAAGAGATGAAGAGGAAAGGATGGTGCTGCCCCTTATCCCCTGTTCCACTCCCCCTTCTCCCTTAATTGACATGTTAATCTCCTAAAAGGAGATAGCATACATATGAGGTTTTTTGCTTTTGGGTTCTGGGTATTCATGGGTTTTGATCCATTTGTTGTGTGGCGATTTGGTTGTGTATTAGGGTATGGGCAGTGAATGATTGGATCTAGTGGAGGGAAGGTGGTTGCCAAGTTTGTAGGGGAAAGTGTGGCAGATCAGTGTGTGTTGGGGTGTGGTCTACCATGGGCGGGTTGAGGGTGGGGATGAAGTTCAACTTCAGGGTGATGTGGTGTTCACCCGTTTTGGTTTACTTCCTGAGATGACAGGGCAAAGTTCCCCATTAATTCAAAGACCATGTTTTGGTCAGTAAATTAACTTTCTTTATGTGTTGAGCGTGCCACTGCTAGCAATTTTTCAACCCTAGCAGACTTATGGTAAAAATAACTTGCGCCCCAAGTTACTGATTTTGACCAAACGATTGTGAATTTGGGTGAGGAATATCTCCCAAGTAAGTTCTTTTCTATGCCTTAGACTGGTAAGGACTTTTATAATTTATCTCAGTATAAAAACCGGCAGTTCTGGCCAGAACAACTAATAATAGTTTGAACTGATTTTAGGCAGAACTCCCCTTTACAAGACTCAAAAAGGGAAAACTGACTACATGAAGACGAGAGGAGGGCTGTGCTTCCATTTCTGCCTGGTTAGTTGCCTCTGTTCTGGGCTGGATTGGGTGCGTCGGTGCTGGGCTGGACTCCGGACAGCTTCCACTGTTAGGCTTCGGCTGCAAATCGATGCCAAAGCTTGAGTTTGGCAGAGCTTTAATCTACTTCAAGCCCTGATGGCTTCTGGATGGACAGAACTGGGACTTCTCCAGTCTGAAAGGGGCAGAAGTGGCTGGATTCGAGCTGGGGGATGTACTGCAGTACCTGTGCGGCTAAGTCAGGGCTCTTCATAAATTTGTTGAGGTTTTCGTATTTGAGAGAACTCGAACTCTGCTAAACCTGGCTTTTGCTGGACCAAATTTGTAACGAGAGAAATCTCGTTATTGTTGAGTTATGAACTGGGATTCAATTCAGGAGCAGGGGTCTAACTACCTTTGCTGGGGGAAAATAGGATGATTCTGCAAGCTTGTCTGAGAAGCTCTTGCATTTGAAGTACTTCAGACTCTGAGTCTGTTGTAACTTGCTTGAGATTTTTATGATCAAGTGATCCTTTGAGTGTTTTTGTCTTTTGACTGAGTTTTTGGTTGTTTGATTGATTGTCCTTTGCTCTGTTCACCCTCTCTTGTATATATAGGAAATGTTTTTTTAGAGTGGGCGGCAAGAAATCAAAGATCTTTCTAGTTTTTAATTGAAACAAAACAGGGGTTCTATCCTTTTCCTGGTAAACAAGCACTCAACGATCAGTTCTTGAGGTGACTGCTTTCTGTATTTTGATGGGGTGCCATGCTTGTTCTTCTATTTCACCTGCATGAGTCTGATCGTTTTGAGATAGCTAATTCTCAGCTTTTGAACAGCTCCCTGTTTCCCGCTTTATTTAGCAGAGTCTGTTTATCTTTGTGTTTCCCCAAAATATCAGTTTGTTTTTAGATAAACTAAGCGGTTTTTGATCCTTTGGCAGTGAAGCTAATTCAGAAATTTCCCTTTTTTATACCTGCTCCTGTTCAGATTCTATCTCGAGCCGAATTCATTGACTTTTCTAAGTCAGGGTCACGTGGGCATGTTTTTAATCGCAACCGTAAAAATCATTCTTTCTTTGGGCTTGAAATTGTTCCATTGCAGCCCAGATTTCTTAACGCTCTTTGGGCCACGTGGTATTGGCCTGTTTGTTTTGCTTAATGGACTGGACATGCTGGTGGACTGAATTTGCTCAAGCGGCCTTGGAAGTGATGTGGGCTTTTCGCTTTTGGTTTTGGCGTGCCGAATTTGGGCCCAAACAATGCCCCCATTAAGTTTGAACCGTTAAAAACGACGGTTTCCAAACTTAATGTTTCTTTTCGGCTATTTAATTTGTGCGCGCCGAAAATAAAACACCCCTGTCTGCCACGTCCGCCTACCACGAATTAGACTTCGTGGGAAATTGGTCAGTTACTAGCTAGTTACTAGCTGGTCATTATCAGCTCTCAGATGGCGTCTTGTCTTCCCTTTTCCCACGATTTCGAGTGCTTTAAAAGAATTTTGAAACCTCCAGTTCCTGTTCATCTCAAAACCTAGTTTTTTCAGAGTTTCGTTCCTGTTTACTTTGAATCCTAATTTTCTCAAAACTCGATTTCCGTCAGAATCCTTTCTTTTCTTTCTTTCGAATATTCTTCATTTCTTCCTTTGCTTTTCCTCTGGAAAAAATGTCTTCTCCCAGAACTCGTGCTCAGAGCACCTCCTCTTCAGTTCCTCCAGATTATGTCACTGGGTCTGGAATTGATGCACACGCCATGGAGGTTCGAAGCAGGACTCACCACTTGATTGGCAAGAAACTGGACGAGAATGTTCTCCATCTCTTTGAGGATACTCTAATCCTGGGGCCTCGCTGGTTCGGTTCTGTTCCAACTGAGGTGGAGGAGCTGATGAAAAGGGATGCAGTAGCTCCTATCTGTTTTGAAAACAATTCTGCTCTTTCTTCCTATTCCTGGGTTAGTAAGAATCTGAGTCGCTCATTTCCGTCTAGTGAAGTGAGGAATAGCTCCGTGAAATGGGCGGATTGGGTTGACAAGCTTCTTCCTAGGCATGGAGCTTTTTGGAAGAGAGCAGGGATCTATGATGCAATTCTGTTGTCGAAACAGTCCATCACCCGGGATGAGAATCTGCTCGCTGCTGCTCTATGCTTCTGGAATTCTGCCAGCAACACTTTTGATTTTCGCGTGGGTCCAATGGCGCCAACCTTGCTGGACATGGCTCAAATTTTTGGGTTCAGACCTCATGGAAGACCTGTAGATGCCGTTGGTGATTACCATCGGAGGAAGAATCAAGAGAAGCTGGCCAAGCCTTTTACCATTTCTCCAGCTGTCATCAATCAGAATGGTTCTTTCTCCAATTATCTGAGAAAGTTTAGCACGGAGAAGGACAAGGATCAACAGCACATGTTGTTCCTCCTGTATTGGCTTAATAGATTCGTGTTCCCCAATCGTTCCTCTGCAATTCTGCTCGAGTACAGGCACTTGGCGGAAGCCCTTCACAATCATACTGACGTTGGGCTTGGACCTTCAGTTCTGGCCCATCTATTCAAGAATTTACATACAGCCACCCTGGAGAATCCTTTGAATCTAGCTGCTCCTGGCTCGTTCTGGATGATCCAGATCTGGCTGCAGGTTTATTTCCCAGAACTTCGTTTTCCGGACATAGTTCTGCCTGAAGACCAAGTTCTGGCCCTTCCTTTGATCTCAGCAGAAGTGCCCAAGCGTTCCATTGAGGAGTACCTGATGTGGTTCAGACATTGTACCAAGAGGTCTGAAGCTCAGTGGCAGTTGGTGATCAAGAGGACATATCCCTGGTTCCAGCCTGGACATCGACTTTTTGAAAAGGAACCGGAAGAAGAGGTGGACAGAATAGACTTTAGGAAGAAATTCCTAAGTATTGCCCTGGCGAGGGACCTTTCCCATGGAGGAGGGAAGCCTCCAAACTATCATCTGGGGGCAGAAGTCTACCATCCCAATTTCTGTGCAAGACAGCTTGGTTGCCCTCAGGTTGTTCCGTTCAAATTCTACAAAAGCTGCAATCGGGGGACTTCCTGGAGGGATTTAGATGATTTGGAAGTTCACAAAGCTGCTAGGTGTGCAGTGAATAAGATCAACAATACTTCAGACGCCCTCTTTCCTTCCTGGAGGCTGAACACCTGCAGTTCTGCCGACTTTGACGACTGGTGGAAAGCTAGATGCCACGTTCTTCCTGCCTCGTATGACGCTTTTCCAGTTCTTTTTGAAGGCTGGGCCCCTGGGACCGTTTATGCAGAAGCAGAGGCTAAGAAGTTCGTGGTGCGGACCATAAAAGATGTTAATGCTCAAGTGATAGAAGGTATTTTTGAGATTCTGTCTATTTCCTGCTTTCTTTGTCTTGTGAATTCAGACTAAAATCCTGTTCTGTCTGTACCAGGTCCTTCCCTGGTGAAGAAAATAGGCGGAGGGACCAGGCAAGCTGGAGAGATACTTGGTAAGTCTCTTCAATTTTTTTCTTTTTCTTTTTTCTTATTGGTACTTTTCTGATTCTGCCTGTCTTTAGTTTCTTCCGTCATTGCTGCTGGGGATTTGGAGCCTCCTTCCGGTGAGGAGGATGAGGATGTGGCAGAACAAACTGCTGCCGTTGCTACCCCCTCCGCTGGGAAGAAAAGAAAGGAAAGTGTCCCTGCTCAGAGCAGCACTGTCCAGCCTGAAACCTCTGGTAGGGTTCTGGTAGTTAGATCTTCCTTTTCCTGACCTATTTCTGTTCTGTTCTCTCTTTTGATTTTCATTCGTTGTGTGCAGCTGAAAGTCCTCCTCCTCCTCTTACTAGGTCTAAAAGGCTTAGGAAGAGGAGTGAAATTGAATCTGATGAGACGGAGGAGCTCGCTGCAGATCCAACTGGAACCTCGGGAACTGATGATGAGCTGCGAGAGGCTTTTGAGGCTGTTGAGCAAGAGAGGCAGCAAGGAGCAGCAACAGAACATCCTTCAGAGAAGAAAGGAAAAGATTTCGAAGAAGAGGTGAGACTGGATTCTGGTTCTTCGAACATGTTCTTCTCTTTTCTTTCTTGGCTTCTGACTTCTGTCTGTTTGTCTGTTTAGGAGGAGATTCCACCAGAAGTGATCGCAGAGAGCATTGCCCTGGCTCAGCAACAGCGTGCCATTCCTAGGGTAGAACTGACTAGCTCAGAAATGGCTGCCTTTGAAGACACGGAGGCTGAACATTCTACTGCAGCTCCAGCATTCGAGGAGCAGCCAGAGCATTGTGTTTCAGAGCCAGTGGAACAGGCAGAAGTCCCTGTGGTGGCTCCAAGCAGTCCAACTACATTCGGGCCTTTAGAACAGGCAGCCCTCTCTGCTATAGCTCAGTCAGAACAGGTGATACTAGGGTCTGGGGAGCAGATAGAGGTTTTGGCAGAATCTGGACCTGTGGGGCAGGTAGAATTTCCGGTTGGGGGCCTGACAGAGCACTCTGCCTTGGGGCCAGTTGAGCAGGTGGAGTTTCCTGCCGCAATTCCAGAGTCAGAGGCAGAATTAACTGCCACTGTATCCGAACCCTTGGTAACCTCTTGTAATGCTTTCCTTCTGTCCATTCCTCACGCTTTGCCCTGTCCTTGCTTCCTTTTAACTCGTGTTTCATTCAGGTGGAAGTAGCCGGAACTACCGGAACCGTAGCGGTGGTGATTAGCCCTCTGAAGCCTGTCCTTGCGGCTGTAAGTATCCACCTCATTATGGACTTCCTTTTCATTTCTGCCCCTTTTGTTAATTCACAATTTTTGATTCTGCAGATGCCTATCCAATCCCGCGCTGTTTCATCCCTCACGGCTTCCCTTGCTGACCCAGAATTGGCTGAATTCGAGGCTATGGACCTGGATGCGCAGCTGGACAAGCTGGAGAAACTCAGTTCTATCCCCAGCAAGGCCAAGTTCAAGGCGGTGGATGAGGCCATGGAGAGAGTGAAGATCTGGCAGTCCACTGAGCTGGAATTGGAGGGAAACAGGGAGGCTGTAGAACAACTGATGAGAGATCTGGACCTGCTGCATAGGCAGAACATGGCTCCCAAGCCAATTCTCGAGATAGGTCTGAATCTGGCCAGAGATGTGCTCAACCTTCATGATCGCTATGAGGATCTCAAACCTACCTTCGAGACCTCTGAACTCTGCAAGGCGACTCATGATGCCAATTTGGCTGATTATGCAAGGCAGAAGGCAGAACTGGATCAGATGGTCGCGGGGTACAAAGAGGCCAAGGCCACTGCAGACAGGCTGGAGAAACAGATTGAAGAGCTTCAGAAACAGCTAGCAGAACGCAGGGAGGAGCAACGCAGGCTGGGTGCTGGACTGAGCTCTAAGACCAAGGCTACCTTCCTTGTGCAAAGCATGGTTTCAGCTTCTAGGCCAGCTCTGGAAGTTGCCGAGGCTTCAATCCATCAAGGGGTGCTGCTTCAGAAGGAGCTCTCCATCAAGAAGACTAGTCTGCAGGAAACCCTTGAAAAACTAGGATTTTAGTTTTTTTATTTTTTTATTTTTGGATCTGTAGTGAACTACCTGGTCATTGAAGTGACTATTTAAAATAAAAGCTTATTTATTTTTGGAAATTTGATTTCTCTTGGTAAATTAAAACAAAAGATTACATTAATGCAGAACTGAAACTAAAACAAAATCAAACAACAGTTCCAGCTTGTTGCCTTTCTATTCCAGGATCCGTCTGCACAGCTTGTGAATCCCACATGGTTGGATAAAATTTCTTTAACCATTTGCCATTGATTGGCGCAGCATGGACTTCTCCATCTCGATCCTGTAGCCTGTATGCCCCTAATCCTAAGACTTGATTAATTATGAAAGGTCCTTCCCAAGTCGGTGACCATTTTCCATAACCAGCTACATGTGTTCCGAGGGGCAGAACTGCTTTCCAGACTATCTCTCCTTCTTCAAAACTCTTGTTTTTGACTCTCTTGTTGTATGCTCTTGACACAGCTTGTTTTCCTGCTAAGAGTTTGTTCAGAGTATCAATCCTATTTGCGTCCAATCCTTCTAGTTCTAGCAACATGGCTTGGTTGTAGTCTTTTCCAACCAACTCGTGTTGATGGGCAGTTCTGAGGGATTGGACTGCTATTTCCATGGGCAGAATTGCATCGTGACCATAAGTCAAAGCATATGGAGTCATACCAGTTGCTTCCCTTTTTGAAGTTCTGTACGCCCACAATGTTTCTGACAGCTTCTCATGCCATTGTTTTGGATTTTTCTCAAGCATTTTTCTGATAATATTGATTATCACTTTATTACTTGATTCTGCCTGTCCATTGGCTTGAGCATAGTAAGGAGTGGATTGGAGTAGCTTAAATTTGAATGCTTCTGCCATGTCTAACATATCTCCGGATATGAACGAAGATCCCCTGTCGGTAGTGATTGATTCTGGAATACCAAATCTCTGTATGATCTGTTCTTCTATGAAAGTGATGATTTCTTGAGATGTGGTAGACTTAACAGGCTTGGCTTCCACCCATTTGGTAAAATAATCCGTGGCTACAATAATGAAACAATGATGTTGGGTGCTGGCTGGGTAAATTTTGCCAATGAGATCCATTGCCCATCCTCTGAATGGCCATGGCTTGACTACCGGATTCATGGGGACCGAAGGAACCTGCTGGATTGGTCCATGTCTTTGACAAGCTTCACATCCCTTAGCATAATCAATGCAATCTTTCATCATGGTTGGCCAGAAGTAGCCATATCTTCTAATCAGCCAACACATTTTTCTTCCACCTTGATGTGCCCCACATATTCCTTCGTGGGTTTCTCCCATGACCTTCATGCATTCTTTCTTTCCTAAGCACCTCAGCAATACTTCATCCTTGCTTTTTCGGACCAAATCTTCATCCCACATAAGATAGTTCAAAGCCATGATTCTGACTTTCTTTTCGGAAGGCAAGGTTGGGTATTGCAAATAGCTTATGATGGGCGTTCTCCAGTCATCTTCGGTGATTATGGCAGAATTGACGTCTATTTCCATCCCTCTGGTCAGAACAGATGGTAGACTCTTCTTTCCCACCTTAATAATCCTCTGTACACAGTCTTCAGGGATTTGTATTCCTGTGGCTATTTGAGCCAATTCGTTGGCTGCAAAGTTCTCTTCTCTTGGGATGTGTTCCCAAGTGGCTTCCCTGAATTCTGTCAACAAATTCCTAGCTGCTACCAAATAGACAGCTAAATCAGGATTCAAACATTTGTATTCTCCAGCAATCTGTTTTAAAACAAGCATGGAGTCCCCCAAAATCTCCACAGACTGAACTCCGAGCTCTACCAACATTTCAAGGCCAATGATTAGAGCTTCGTATTCGGCTCTGTTGTTGGTGCATTGGAAATCTAGCTGAAAAGAGTAACAATGTCTGACTCCCAAAGGCTCCTCTAGAACAATTCCTGCTCCGGAAGTGGCGTCAGTTTTTGATCCATCAAAATACAGCTTCCATGGTGTGAGATGAATCGAGTAGATGGGATTGTTAAGGCAAACATGAACTCTTGTCAGTAAATCTGCATTTGCTATGTCTAAAGAATCCATATTTTCAATTTCTTCTCCTGGATGATCGGCTAGGAAATCTGCTACGGCTTGTCCCTTGACAGCTTTCTGAGGGACATACCTGAAAGCAAATTCTGTTAGAGCCAGAGTCCATTTCCCAATTCTGCCTCTCAACATTGGTCTTGTTAGCATATATTTGATTAGGTCCGTCTTGGCAATGATATAAGTGGTGAAGGGCAGCATGTAGTGTCTGAGTTTTATAGCAGTGAAGTACAGAGCCAGACAAAGCCTCTCGATCGCAGAGTAATTTCTTTCCACTTCTGTCAGAGTTCTGCTCAGATAGTAGACCGCCTGTTCCTTTCCTTCCTTGTTATCTTGAGCTAACAGGCTTCCAACAGACGTTTCTGATGCGGATACATAGAGCTTAAGTGGTCTGCCCTTCTTTGGTGGGGACAGAACTGGTGGATTTGAGAGGTAATGTTTGATTTCTTCAAAAGCTCGCTGGTGTTGCTCTTCCCACTTGAAAGTCTGTTCTTGTTTTAGCTTTAACAAAGAAGAAAAGGGCTGAATTTTTCCTGCGGAATTGGATATGAATCTCCTTAGGAAGTTAATTTTCCCTAGAAGACTTTGCAGCTCTTTCTTGTTTCTCGGGGGCTGAGCTTCTATGATGGATTTTGCCTTATTTTTATCAATCTCTATGCCCCTCTGATGTACCAAAAATCCCAAGAAGTTCCCTGCTTGTACTCCAAAAACACATTTTTTAGGATTCATTTTTAATTGATGTTGTCTCATCCTTAAAAATGCTTTCCTTAGATTTAATACATGATTTCCTGCTTCCGGAGATTTGATCACCACATCATCTATATAGACTTCTAAAGAGTGTCCTATCATATCATGGAAAACAGAATTCATTGCTCTTTGATAAGTGGCTCCTGCGTTTCTTAAGCCAAACGGCATTACAGTGTATTCAAAAGAACCTAGATGCCCTGGACACATGAAGGCTGTCTTATGAATATCTTCTTCTGCTACCATAATCTGGTTATATCCTGCATTGCCATCCATGAAGGATAACATTTGGTGATGAGCAACTCCATCTACTAGCATGTCCGCCATTGGCATAGGATATTCATCCTTGGGGGATGCTTCATTGAGATTCCTGTAATCCACACAGATTCTTACTGCCCCTGTTTTCCTTTTCAGAACCGGGACAATATTGGCCAGCCAGTCAGTGTAAATGGCCGGCCTGATGAACCCTGCCTTGAGCAGTCTTTCTATTTCTTCTTTGACTTTCAGTTCTGTCTCCATGGACATTCTTCTTCTGGCCTGTTTGACTGGAAGGTAACCTTCTTTGATAGGCAGCTTGTGCTCTACTAGTTTCCTGTCCAATCCAGGCATTTCATGATAATGCCAAGCAAAACAGTCCCTGAACTCATGCAAAAGTGCGGTGATTTCGCTTCTGAGCGGTTCTTCTAGTAGTGCGCTAATGAAAGTAGGTCTTGGATCTTCTTCCGTCCCTAGATTAACTTCCTGTAATGGATCTTCCACTTCTGGCAAGGAGTCATCTAGTGCTGCTGGTGCGAAGTCCAATATCTCCTCCTGTAAAGTCTCTTCCTGTTCTTCGATGCTCTCATGCGTGAATTCTGCCATATTAACGGCTGGATCCTGCGCAATGAGTTTCCTTTCTCTCCAGTATATCAACAATCTTTTTGTAATGGATCGGATTGTTGCAGCTCGATCCTTTTCTTGTTGATTGAGACTAAACATCGGAGTTCTGGAGGTTCAGAACAAAAGGCCTATTCCAGTCTTCTAGAGAACTGGCCAGACCGTCTTCAATGAGCCTTTGGGCCGTGACACCATGTGGGCGGCCGTTCTGGTTGACTCCAAAGAAAGTGAAAGGACCGAGGTCGTCATGATAGTATCTTGCTTCAAAACACATGGCAGAAGGCAGAAATGGCCGTGGATCGGCCTCTACTATCTCCATGTAACCTTCTTCATGCCAAAGGGCTAGCTGCTGATGCAAAGTGGAAGGAACACAGAGGCTTTGGTGAATCCAGTCTCTTCCGAGCAGTGCATTGTAGGTAGTAGAAGTAGTGTCTACCACAAAGAATGCAATTTTCAGTTTTTTGGTTCCGACAATGACATCTACGTCCAAAATTCCATGAGTCTTAGTGATGCCCCCAGCAAAGTTGGTGACGGTCAGACGTGTTGGAATTAAGTCTTTCTCTGTTCTACCCATTTTGCTCAGCAGTCTGTGTGGTAAAAGATTGATGGCTGCGCCTCCATCTACCATTACCTTGGAAATAGGAATACCTCCAAAGTTTGCAGTTATGAATAGAGGCCTGAGGTGGTTAGCCATTTCCCTGGTAGGTTTGGAGAAACAAAGCTGTTCTGCAACTGGTTTTATGGCAGCTCCACCTGTTCTGATTGCAGATACTTGCTGTTCTGGCGCTTCTTCTACTTCCGCCAGTCTGCATTCAAAGCTTTCTTGCGAGAGCACGTCTCCTTCCAGAGTGCTTCCTTGTCCTTCTGTTGCCCTAAATTTCTCTGATAAGATGAACACCATATTAATGCCCAGATCTCCTTGTAACAGGTTCTCCAGTTCTGCACCGAAGGCTTCGGTTTCCTCATCTATTCCTTCGTCGTATTCCATCTCTTCTGTCCAGTCTCCTTGTTCTCCGATCTCAAGGAAACCAGTTTCATCCTCTGCAGATGGCTCGTAATCCAACTGTTCCTCTTCGTTTTCTTCAGTCCAGCCTGGTTGGTCTTCTTCAGGAACAGTCTCGGCTCCAATTTGTACCTGTGGAGATTCAGATTGATCGACTGGGGGTGAGATTGAACAGATGGAGGGTCCGCGTGGCAATTCTGTCTTCGTCAGCTTCTGGGATTTATGTCCTGTCTTTTCTGTCTGAGGAATTGCTTCCGGATTTCCTCTTCTTCTGGCAGAACTTGGCTCTGCCGATACCTGTGCATCTTCCCTGTTTCTAAGGAAGGTGGAATATTGCCTCTGAACTCTTCTCTTCTGAGTTCTGGTTAATTCCATGGTTGGTCTGCCGCTTTTTCCGACGGAATACCATCTTCCATCTATGATTGTTGCTAAAGGCTTATCATCCCCTGGCATCCTAATTGGTATCTCCTCCTTAGGCTGTTCTGGCATTCTTCTGTGGTGCTGAACTGGCCTAAGACAATCCTTTTGTCTGACTCTGCTTCTGGGAGGGATCGGCTCTGGGCCTTGGTGGTGTGACGTTCCAATCCGGTCAAACACGCTATGTGTGGGCTGGTTCTGTCTGTCTAGAGTCACTTCTAACTCGCTTTCACACTTGCATTTACTGCACAGTACTACCCCAGCCGAGATGGTCGCTTTTGGCCTTTGGAAGTCCTCCTTTGTAGTTCTCCTGTTCCTGCTAGAACTGGCATTTTCCCTTCGTTCTGGCCAATTTAGATTGACCATGTTAACTTGGGCCTGGGGAAATGGATCTGTCGTAACTGAGGGAGGTTTTTTCTGCCAACTTCAATCTTCCTGCAGTTATTCCTTCTTGTATGACGTCTCTGAAAACGACGCAACTGTTGGTGGAATGATTCCAGGAGTTGTGCCATCTGCAATACTGTCTGCCCTTAAGCTCCTCTGGTTTGGGCAGTTTATGAGGTGTCTCTATCGCCTTTTGCGCCAACATCTCGTCAAACAAAGCATCGACTTTGGTTAGATCGAAAGAGTACACCTTGTTCTGCGCTGGTTTGTTTGGAACAAATCCTCCTGTAAATGGTGGCGGCTTCTGGTCCTTTGGTGGCTTTGTAAGAGCTTTGCAGCTGATAGGATGCTTCAGTTTTGCCATTTCTGCCACTGCAACCTCTCTTTCTTCCGATCCCTCTGTGTCTTCTTCTGACTCCACTTCGATCAAATGGATTGAGGAAGAAGGGGACTTGTAGTATGTGCCTTTGGAAGAGTTCCTCTTCTGCTGTTCCTCCCTCAGCAGTTCCTCATATTTGGATGCTTTGTCCGCTAGTTCTGCCAGATCTCCGAATAGCATTCCATCGAATCTTTTTCTTAAGGAGATCTTAAGGGAGGTTTGAGCCATCTGGATGAAGTGTCTCTCTTCCATAGGGATTCGGCACTTCATTTTGAGTTTCCTGAACCTGGTTATGAAATCCTGGGCGGGTTCGTCTTCGCTTTGCTTGAGAGCGGCAAGGTCACTAATGGTGATTTCTGGCTGGATCCTGAAATAATAGTCATGGAAAACGTTTTCCATCTGCTCCCAGGTCTGAACAGAATTGGCTGGCAGACTAGTATACCAGGTGAAAGCTTGTCCGGAGAGAGAATTCCCAAAAAGTCTCAGCTTTAACAGAGGATTATTCTCTATAGCTATACACTGGACAGAAAATCTGCCTATGTGCTCAACAGATGAGGCATGAGGATCCTCTCCATTGAATAAGGTGAAGTTTGGTACTTTGAAACCTGCTGGTAAAGGAATCTGGTCTATGTAAGCCGGGTACGGCTTTCTGTAGGTCGGCCTTTCCCCCCTTCTGGCTTCTGGTTCCATCATTTCCCTGATCATTCTCTGTAATGCCCCCATGTCATTCAAAGCATTGACAGGATGCGGATTTCGTCCCTGTTCTGGCTGATCACGATCCATCCTGTACTCTATTCTGTATGGTCGAGGCAGAACTTCTTGCCTGTGTTCTTCCTCTTGTTCAACCTCCAGATGGTTTCTCCAGTTTGCCCCTGGTCTATTTCTGTCATTGTTGGCAAAAGGGTTAATCCCCCCTCTGCCTCTTCTGCCCCTTGCTAGTGGAGGAAATGGATTGGGGTCCATTCTTCTTGGCCTGTAGGGAGGCACAGCTGGCGCCTCGGGCAGAAGCGGCAGAGGTTGATCTTGCGGGGCTACAGGTTGTGCTATAGGTGGTTCTGGCTGGTTCTGGGGATTCTGAACTGGTGCAGGACCTCCTGGTCTGGCTGGGGCCTCGTGCTCCAGGGCGAGAGGGGCTCCTCCCCTCTGTACAGCTTGGATTTCTTCAGGTCCCGGTACTCCAGCTATCTGGGCAATAAGAGGATTCTCTTGATACGGCCATGCCAATCCTGGTGGAGGACCGTAGGGAAGGTCCAGCTGTTGAACCACCGCATCAGGGTTTGGAATTCTGGCCATAGCGGCCTCGCGGTCTTTCCTGAACTGTCTGTTAACTTGCCACTGCATCATGGCTGTTATATTGTTCAAAGATTCCTGACTCCTTTGCGATGTAACCTCCTGTCGGAACACAGCCTCCTGTATTTGGTTCAGCCTCCTGGAACCAGTTCTGGAACGCCTGCTTCCTGTACTGCCATGGGCTGACTGCCTAGCATCGCTTTCTTCTGAGTCTGGTCCTTCTCGAAAAGCTGCTTGGTCTCGTTCCATCGCGTGATGTGGATTCTGGCTAGAACTTCCAATATACATACACTTCCAACGTACTGCAGAATATATACTGAGAAGTCCCACCGGGCGTGCCAAATTGTTCACCCGTTTTGGTTTACTTCCTGAGATGACAGGGCAAAGTTCCCCATTAATTCAAAGACCATGTTTTGGTCAGTAAATTAACTTTCTTTATGTGTTGAGCGTGCCACTGCTAGCAATTTTTCAACCCTAGCAGACTTATGGTAAAAATAACTTGCGCCCCAAGTTACTGATTTTGACCAAACGATTGTGAATTTGGGTGAGGAATATCTCCCAAGTAAGTTCTTTTCTATGCCTTAGACTGGTAAGGACTTTTATAATTTATCTCAGTATAAAAACCGGCAGTTCTGGCCAGAACAACTAATAATAGTTTGAACTGATTTTAGGCAGAACTCCCCTTTACAAGACTCAAAAAGGGAAAACTGACTACATGAAGACGAGAGGAGGGCTGTGCTTCCATTTCTGCCTGGTTAGTTGCCTCTGTTCTGGGCTGGATTGGGTGCGTCGGTGCTGGGCTGGACTCCGGACAGCTTCCACTGTTAGGCTTCGGCTGCAAATCGATGCCAAAGCTTGAGTTTGGCAGAGCTTTAATCTACTTCAAGCCCTGATGGCTTCTGGATGGACAGAACTGGGACTTCTCCAGTCTGAAAGGGGCAGAAGTGGCTGGATTCGAGCTGGGGGATGTACTGCAGTACCTGTGCGGCTAAGTCAGGGCTCTTCATAAATTTGTTGAGGTTTTCGTATTTGAGAGAACTCGAACTCTGCTAAACCTGGCTTTTGCTGGACCAAATTTGTAACGAGAGAAATCTCGTTATTGTTGAGTTATGAACTGGGATTCAATTCAGGAGCAGGGGTCTAACTACCTTTGCTGGGGGAAAATAGGATGATTCTGCAAGCTTGTCTGAGAAGCTCTTGCATTTGAAGTACTTCAGACTCTGAGTCTGTTGTAACTTGCTTGAGATTTTTATGATCAAGTGATCCTTTGAGTGTTTTTGTCTTTTGACTGAGTTTTTGGTTGTTTGATTGATTGTCCTTTGCTCTGTTCACCCTCTCTTGTATATATAGGAAATGTTTTTTTAGAGTGGGCGGCAAGAAATCAAAGATCTTTCTAGTTTTTAATTGAAACAAAACAGGGGTTCTATCCTTTTCCTGGTAAACAAGCACTCAACGATCAGTTCTTGAGGTGACTGCTTTCTGTATTTTGATGGGGTGCCATGCTTGTTCTTCTATTTCACCTGCATGAGTCTGATCGTTTTGAGATAGCTAATTCTCAGCTTTTGAACAGCTCCCTGTTTCCCGCTTTATTTAGCAGAGTCTGTTTATCTTTGTGTTTCCCCAAAATATCAGTTTGTTTTTAGATAAACTAAGCGGTTTTTGATCCTTTGGCAGTGAAGCTAATTCAGAAATTTCCCTTTTTTATACCTGCTCCTGTTCAGATTCTATCTCGAGCCGAATTCATTGACTTTTCTAAGTCAGGGTCACGTGGGCATGTTTTTAATCGCAACCGTAAAAATCATTCTTTCTTTGGGCTTGAAATTGTTCCATTGCAGCCCAGATTTCTTAACGCTCTTTGGGCCACGTGGTATTGGCCTGTTTGTTTTGCTTAATGGACTGGACATGCTGGTGGACTGAATTTGCTCAAGCGGCCTTGGAAGTGATGTGGGCTTTTCGCTTTTGGTTTTGGCGTGCCGAATTTGGGCCCAAACATGTGGGCAACTTGGGAAAGATTAGGGGAGATGGTGGCTGTAGGGATGAAGGTCGGGGCTGTGATGCCATTTCTTTTTCCATACTAATACTTTAATTTTTAAAATTTTTGTTTCTTTTTTTATTGGATTTTTGAATTTTTATTATTGTGGCTTTTACCATAATGACCATGCCACGTCAAGTTTTTTGATGGTCTTTTGGATGGCTTTAATGGTGGGGGGAAAGTGGAACACAAAACCACAGTCAAGGGGGTTAAGTGGGTCATTTTAACTTTGGGGGGGTTAAGTGAGATTTGACCGAAATTTCAGGGGGTGTTACAGTAAATAATCCAAAAAAAAAAGAAAAGAAGGAAACACATTATATATGTGGTTTTATGGGATTTAAGAGGTAAACATTTTAAAACTGGCTAGTCTGAACAAATTTTGAGTCGCTTCATATTAAAATAAACATAATGCAATTAGTGTTTTTATTTTTTGGTCAAGGGATCTCTATTCATTAATAGTGGGAAACATTACAAAATGAGGAAAGCTCAATCCAAATGCAGCCGAACACCAACAAATAAAGCAGGCCCAAAGATACAAAACCAAATAAACAACAAAAGCCCATAAAACATTAAACAAAAAAACCCTAGATCTAGAACACAGGAGCAGCCGCACCACATAGCAAGCCAACAACACCACCAGAGCAGATCCACCACCACCAAGGAGGAGTAACCGATACCAAAGGTATCAAAGAGGCCAACGGAAGATGGGGGTGAGCAGGCCACCTGCCTCCCATAATCCAAGAGTCAAGTGTAGTATGCACTTTAATCGCAGCCACGGACCACCACACACCACTGAGGAAGAACAACGGGAGCGGCAGACGTGGAACCGAGGAGCAAAGGGTGGTGGTTAAGAACTGGCGACCAGACAAATCCGCTGGCCATGGGTGGGCAACATCACAACAGAGAAGAGATGAGGAGAGTGTAGATGTAAGAAGTGGAGGGTGAAAAGTGAGGGTGGTTGGGGAAGAAAGGAGATGGAAAGATGGGAGATATAGGGTCTCACAAGGTGGGCTTAGCTTAGGGAAAAACAGAAAAAAGCTAAAGAAAACCGAAGTGGAGGCAAGTAGCCCCAGATCTGAGACATAGCTGAGGGGGGAAAACACCCATTTCGAGTGGGGAAAAGGCAGAGACTCTCAAAATGGAGGAGGAGGAGAGCTCTCTTGAGAGCTCATAGTTTTGGCTGTATTTTTTTGAGTTTAGGTTTACAAAATTAGGCCTGAATGCAGTTAGTGTTGTTGAAGATATGTTGGGGAGTCAAAGAAAGAGGTGGTTGTCCAAATAAATGAAAGAAGTAGAGATTGCTTTAATATTTTGGGTTTCACAGTAAAATCAATGATTGCTTAGGTAAATCTGTTGAATTGGGAAAATGAGAGGCATTTTGAAACCTTTTCAATTTGTGTTCGGTGTCCAAAGAAAACTTCAAAATTCTTGAAATTTTAGCAAGGGTGTTTAGATATATTGGGCGCCCAGATACAAATTTGGACCGTTAGTTTGAATATTGCAATAGACATGTCTCAGTGTTTCATTATCACGATTCATGACGTGCTTAAAGACCTTTAGAGAGCTTTAAATGGCCACGTGGCTGTCTCATCTGTTCTTTACAAGAAGAAGCTGCGCAACTCTCCTTTATGTCCAATTTGCAATGATCATCAGGAGACAATTGAGCACATGTTATTGCTTTGCCCTTGGGTTGAACCTGTTTGGTTTGGAGGCCCCCTAACCTATAGAGTTGATAGGCAGCAAATCTCTTCTCTGCATACATGGTTGCGGGATTGTGTGATCATAGGCCTTAACCCAAAGGAGGAAAGAAGCCGAATTTTATGTCAGATTGCATACACTTGCTGGAATATATGGAAGACTAGGAATAGGGTGGTGTTTGACAATTACATACCCCAACCCCAGCAAACTATCAAGGCCATTTTCGACTAGGTAAATGAAAGATTTTCTCTAAAGCAACTTATCACCTCTTCCACCATAAGATCTGTTCACCCCCCTGCCCAGGCTTCATGGGCAGCCCCTTCTGAGCCTTGTGTCAAAAAAAATGTTGATGCCGCTTGGCGGGAAAGTACTTATCGTGCGGGGGCTGGCATAATTATTCGTAATTCTCAAGGGAGATTTCTTGGGGCCAAATATGTGGATTTTCGAGCAGAGAATGCTCTTGTGGCTGAGGCAACTGCGTTATGGGAGGGCTGCAAATTTGCTAAGGAGCGGGGTCACATCATGGTTTGTTTCAAGTTGGATTCTTTGGAGCTCATCAAATGTGTTCGTGGCTCTTTTGGTCGAGGGAGTTGGACTTTGCATCCAATTCTTACCCTTATCCGCGATGAGAAACGATATTTTGAAGAGTGCAGGTGGAATTGGACCACCAGAAATTCTAATCAAGCGGCGGATCATCTTGCGTCGCTGGCACTATCGAGGAGGAGTACGAAAGTTTGGGTTGGATGGCCCCCCACCTCTATTGTGCACATCCTTTGCAATGATGGACTCCCCTGTCCTCACCATGCTTAATTTGGCTGTTGACTGGTCTTGAATCATTTTGACATCCTTTTGGTTGGATTGTCTTTTCTGGGGCTTTTTCTTGATCAGTCTAAATGTATTGTTTGGTTTTTTTTGACTTTCCATGCACTGCCTGTTTCCTTGCATGGTCAGGCTTGTGTTCCTCTGTATGGCTGTGGGCCTCTTGCTTAGGGGTTTCTTGTGCTTTTGAATACAAGATCTTTTCGACCAAAAAAAAAAAAAGAACTTCTGCGTAAAGTTTCATTTCCAAGGTCAAACATTAAAGCCAAGATAAATAGGAATAGGTATTGAAATAAAAAAAAAAAAAATGGAACAAAATTTCAGATTAGATTGGATAACTCACACCCACGTTTTGTTCTCCATTTTGAAGTAGTTTGGTTATTTTATGCCAACTATAGTTCTATTTTGTTCTCCATTTTGAAGTAGTTTGGTTATTTTATGCCAACTATAGTTCTAAACTGAATACGGTCATGTTTGGTGCCTAGAATTGAATTTCATTGGATAACTCAATATATTCAAGGTATGTTTAAGTAAGAAATGAAGCCCAACTTACAAATTTTGTCCAAATTTGAGAAAGGGAGATCTAGTGGGGGGTGGGGGGTGGAGGTCTGGCTTGAGAAGGGCGTTCAGGCTTTTTTATTTTTCATTCTCTTGAACATTTTTTTATTTTTTATTTTATTTTAATTTAATTTGTAATTTTAGATTTTAAAAAACATGACTCACGTGCCAAGCACATAATATTTTTATGGAAAATTGAACGCAATCGAAAAGCTTGACGTAAGGGCGACGACATTGGCTATTTTTATGACGTCCAAGTCCTTGGCTGGAAAAAAAAACCTCCGAGGTAAATCGAAACTAGCGTGATTGTTCATGAGGCGAATCGATAGTTTACCCTAAAATGATACAATAGTGAACTGGTGTGCATAATCATTTGCAAAAATTGTCGTCACAGTGTAGTATTTGCTGCTAACCATACAAAATTGTGACATGAGGATGAGCAGAGGTAGGGAATGCAATAGGACAGCAGGAGCATGATAGCTGATATAATACTTAGCCCTAAAACTTCAAATTCTAGAACCCTGTGGTGGCAGGATATGATGACAAAAGCACAGCATGCAGAAGTACAATCCATATTAAGGAAACGGGTTGTTTGCTATATACAACTTTTAATGATCTATATATTTATGGACCAAATCACCCCCTCAGTCGTAAGAAAAGATTTGTGAACTTAACCTACATATAGAAAAACATGTATAAAATTTCACTAAAACCTTTCCCCTATTTTTGACTGATTCAAAACGAATTTAGAGAAAAACCGGTTTATATATTTGAAAAACTAATGCACAAGGAAGGCATGGAGGATTCAACATGTTGAACCAATCCTAGATTCAACTCTCACCGATGGCACAAGGAATGCACGGAGGATTCTTAACTTCCTCTTCAGGGGTGATAAGCCTCAAGCAGTGGTCATGAAAGGTGTGGCCACACGGTAGAACAGCAACAACTGGTCGAATAGCTGGCACGAAAACAGGGCCTTCCGGTGTGAAGGAAAGATCCCTCTTGCATATCAAACACTTGTGCCCAATTGGCTGAGTTTGAGTTTGACCAAAACCTGCAAAAGCCAAAGACGTACTACCATCTTCAGTGTATTGTAGTATTATCAATGTATTACTAACTATCAAAATCACTACGGTACAAATGCATAATGTATCAGATGCAGTTTTCCAAACTTGAAAGTATACGTTGCAGTATCATATTATTTCAGAAACAACCTTGCTGAACATAGAATCCAAATTTAGAGGGATAGGCTCGTCTGAGCATAAACAGCCTTGGCAAACCAGACATGCCAGAGCCAGGCATGCCATGATATGATTCTACAATTTTAAACTTGACTTGAGAAATGGAAGAATTAGGTATGAGGCACAGAAGATCCTTTTCATGGACGATCAGGTGCTTGAGAAAGTACATTGGGAAAATAATTTGGGAAAAACAAAAAGATACTGAAACCAAAGAATTATCCAACGTGCCCATGCAAGCCTCACAAACCGGATCTGGGCTAGACCCAACTCATTCCTCCACTCATTCTTCCAAGACATGTTCCATGAAAGGTGCCACAATGGATTGAGTGGGAACTAGGACTAGAAATGGCATGACATGTTAAAATAGCCATGTTAAAACAGTAAAGAATATGGTGACAGAAGATAAGTAGGTATTGAGAAATATAAAGACAAATTAAAGAAAAGAAGTCAATGCAGAAAAAACATCAAGCTATACCTTGCCATTTTATATGGAAAGTTGAACCAGTCTGGGGCTGGGATGGGAGAGGTGGAGCAATGTGGGGAGACAAATGTGAAGCTGTCTGAGATTTCTCTGGGAGAGGTTTAGCAGTCCAAATTTTCTGTGGGAGTGGTGGAGCACTCGAGGGTTGGGATGAGAGTGGAGGAGCCATTCGGGGCAGGGGTGTGTGAGGGGGAGCATTCTGGGATAGGGTTGGAAGTGATGTAATACTTCTGGCTCTGGATCTGAGATTTGGAGCAGCCTGGGGTAGGGGTGGGTGTGATTGAGTGGTTTTGGCTTCGGATGGGACTGGAGGAACAATTTGGTGCATTGATGGGAGGGAGCGAGCATTCTGGGATACGGATGGGAGTGACATAGTACTGCCTTTGAGTCTGAGATATGAAGCAGTCTTGGGTAGGGGTTGGTGTGATGCAATAGTTTTGGCTTGGGATGGGAGAGAGGGAGCAATCTGGGACAAGGGTGGGAGTACAGCAGTACGTCTAACTAGGGTTGGGAGAGAAGGAGCATTCTCGGATACGGGTTGGAGTGATGCAGTACCTTTGGCTTGGAGTGGGAGAGACTGACTGGTCTGGGGTAGGGGTGGGAGTGATGCGGTACTTTTGACTTGGTGTGGGAGAGAAGGAGCAGTAGGAGCTGGGACTGTCAAATTAGAGGCGTTGGATAAATGAAGTGATGGAACATGCAAGGGCAAATTTGGAGCACATGGACCAACGGAAGATTGGGCTCTTCTCTTTTTGCGTTGAGCTCGGGAAGCTGCTGCTGAGGGTTCTTCTGCAACCCTCTTAAGAGATGTTCCAACCAAAGCACTAGAACCCTGAACATTCCTATTAAGTTTGGTAATTGGAATTTCTTCACCTAAAGTAGTGCACATCAAGAGAATAGCATAAAATTTCAGAGGCTATATTCAAGCATGGTCAAGACTCAAGAGTATAGAATTGTAACTACCAGTCATCACGGATCTAGAAAGGTCTGTAGAAGACTGAACAGCACCAATTACTTGAGGTTGACAAGAATTACCTGCAAGCAACCATCAAATGTGTAACAAAACTTCCCTCCATTATATAAGATTATATGTTTGCTGACCCGAGTGCCAGCCAGTCGTGTATCCTAGACAAATACAAGTTCTGCATAAATATTAGAATCTTATACACAATACCTATTTATGATACCTATCAGTTATTTATATTAAGTTACACTCTAGCACAATCATCATTTTAGCCATCTACCCTGTTCTTTGATCCCTTTTTATCAATCAGCTAAAAATGAAGCCAAGTGACAGTAAAAACATGGCTATGCAAGTGTATAATATAGCTGCACACTTGATTACTACATTCAGCTAGGCCAATTCTCCTGTCTCCCTATTCGTGATTTACTTTTTTATATGAGTACCAAAACACACAGGACATTATTTTTATGAGAAATGCTCAAGATCTTATTATGATTAAAGTCCACAAAGATATTGTGTTTTCAGCCTGAATCTCAGAAAAAGGATGAACACTGGTTACATATACATTCACAACTAAACATTTCCAGTTATATAGGTAGGTGGCCTTACTAGGTAGCTGGCTAAACCAGAATTTCCCTGGAACATGACCTCTTTCAGCAACTTGTGCAGCAATACCCTGGTTAGCTGTGGAAAGCTTCCCTAAAGAGAGTTGCAGAGTCAGTCAGCAGGGAAGCTACAGAAAATGGAACTTTTAGTAAATCTACTAATTGACATAAACATATAGAAGTTGCAGTAACCAACAGAAGACTGGTAACCAGCCATGCAAAGGACCTCCTGTCAAGGGCCACCAGAAAGACATGATATTCAAAGCATATTGAGAACTTATGTTGACTATTTATGTGGTTACCCAATATGTGAGAAGTGAGACCAGAACATTTCTTTTATATTCAATCAATATGGTAAAATAGAAGTCAAATTGGCTTGTTACGGAAATGATTATACTTAATTCTTAAGTGATATTTGGATGAGAGAATTTTATAACAATACAGTCCTCTCATTGCCTGTAATTCTTATAATGTGTTCATTGAGACAATGATGAATCCTGCCTCATATGGATCAAGATTAACACCTAACAGTTTCAATCTAGCATACGCGAACCATAAATTAGTTATCCTGCACACAGTAATGTACCATGTGCCTTCTGTAACATACTTGCTAGAGTCCACACTAGTCAGACATGTGGAATGATAGTAGATCAATACATAGCAAGTTTATACGACCTCAAGGGGTAGTGACCAAAACAGATTCGATGACCTTACTGGTAAATGTCTATGGCATCCATCCCACCAACCCCTGAAACTGGACAGCTCCAATCAATAAGAGACACTCTCTTACTTCATGGTGGTAGGCAACCTAACCATGACGTGATACTCCACCGAGTAAAGCCGAATTCTAGATTTGGTGGCGGGAAAACAATCAAAGATATTCCATGCAGGACTTACTCCAATGGCCAAGGGATCCCATGTGGCACTAACATGCAAAAGGGGTCACTGCCCAATAAAAACTCATCCTTGAGTTCATAAAGAAAATTAAAAATAGAAAAACTTTTTGGACCCTCAAAACCTTAAGCTTCTTTTGGGTACCTTGATTTTATCACCCGAGATTCCAAGTGTGCACCACAACAGTGCCCCAACATCTCACACTATTGTCTTGTAGGCCATTCTTGAACATCAACAATATCAAGGCACCCGTCTAGAAGTGAAACTAAAACATGCAACTGGAAATTTTCATTTTCTTATACATCCAAAAAAGGAGAGTAAGAATATTCCAAACTTACCGAACTTATCATGCAGGGAAGTGCTTCTTGTGACACCAATAGGAGGAAAAACCATGGATGAATCAGAAAAGAGGTTCCTGGAAGTTTCAGATACAGGCAGACAAGTACTTGTACTCAAAGAAGGTGATAATGCCAACCCATTTGCCCTGCTCCATCCAGAATCAGGGAGCTCAGCTAAGCTGCTATCAACTGGTATGAAAGATACAGCAGGGCTGTACTGAAAACTGTCATTACGATCAATATATGCAGATCTTGTATCCCAGTTCCCCTCAACGCCAAGACAAACATTCCTGTTTCCCGGCATAAGAAAATGATGTTGGTCATCATCTTGTGGCATCTGCACAATATAAGGTGGATTCAGAATGAACCTAGAACTAGAACTAGCATCATATATGCTGTTACATTTGAATTAAAAGAACTCCAGCTACCCACGTTGTTTTTCATCACAGCAAATCCACCCACATTGTTCTGAAGACAAGGCAAACCAGCAGCTACATCAGAGGAAGGATTCAAGGAACCTCTGTCTTCTTTTCGACCATAGAAAGTATTTGGTTGAGGAAGGGCAACCCTTCCAAAATTATTAGTGACATTTATTCCTGATCTATTAGATTTAGATAAATCCTCCGTCTTCTGGCCAATTCCCAGGGTTAGGAGACTCGCATCAAATTTGTCTGGACAATCCTCTTGAACTTCACTTGCCATGAAATTGTTATTTAGAGCAATGTCTACGCCATCTATGGCATGGCATGGCACAGTATTGCTAACTCCATCACTTATGAAATTTCTTAATAGCTGAGGCCTACCTGTATTACTATTTAGTTCTTCACTCCGCTGGATACTTTCTAAGGCTGCAGCTGAATTTCCTTTAGCAGTTACTAATTTCCTGTCAACATAAGACTTTTGAATAATGTTGACATCGGACGTAGCACTGAACACATTATCAGGAGGCACTGAATAATCAAGGGTGTGATATTGACTAAATTCAGTTTTGTTCCCATCCAAACCAAGAAAATTTGAAACTGGGCTTGGTAGGACCGGTGTATGACCCTCCGCGTATACAGAATCATAGTCAAAAAATGGATTCTGAGAGTTGCTGAATGGAGTGAGATCAGTCATTAAATTTATACCAGTCAGTGGCATTTCCATGGCATAAGGGTTAGTCGTTCCATACATGTCTCCAAAAGGAAAAAGAGAGAACGGTGTTGTGGTACATGGCATGGTTATATCATCAACTCCAGAAGCATTACGATTGTTGAGAGTCCCCATGAAGTTAGCAACTTCATCGTTTTTAACTGGGATTTCACTTTCTTTAAGCCATTGTAATGGTGAAGTAGAGCCAGGGGGATCATCTCCATGTTTCAACGTGTCATTTGCCATCTGAACAAAATCAAGTCAGGAAAAAACAGTAAAACAAGACCTTTTTAGTAGTAGATAAAAAAACGAACTGTGAATTAATATATATACATTAATTGATTTTTGAAAAATTGACTGCAAAGCCTTATAAAAAACAAAAGTGAGGAGCTTGAAACTTTCCGACCATTATAGACACAAGCCATAAAACCAGACAACAGAGGGACTTAGGCAGATAGGATCAAAGAATGCCAGTATATTTCATTAACAGGGAATTTAGATGATTAAGTATTTTACCAAGAACAAATACGATACTTATAAACAATGAATTCAATATATACGATTTTTGTCCTCAAAGGCTACATTCTCTTACAAAATGCATTATGGAGTCCCAAACAAATGATAGTATGCAGCACATAAACCCAATGGAAGCTCTTAATTCATCAATCAACAACATTACATCTATCCACCAAAAATATCAAATAAATATCGAATAGACCGCACACTTATAAGTTCTTCAACTAGTATATTATACAGATATTAGCCAGCCACACACCCCCATTAAAACTCAAAAACCCCACAACACATACTCATTGAACTCAAAAAATAAAAAATCAATGAAAATCCAACCCAGATATCGTTCAACGCTATTAAAAAAAACCCCATATCATAAATCATACTGAAGTGAAGTCCAATTCAGAATTTCAATATCCAAAAAAACCCGGACTCTTTAGCAAAATTTTGACCAACCCAGCAACCAAAGACAGAAAAATGCACACCAGAAACAGTTAAAATCCAAAAACATCCGAACAAAATATAAATAAAAATTTCAAAAAATAGTAAAGAAAAAAGTAGACACTAAGAGTTGTGTGTGAGACCCAGAAACCAATACACATTGGAGCTCTTCCTTGGAGGAGGAGCTAGGTTCAACCCACATTAGTAGCCATGATACTTCGAAATAAAGTAACAAAGAAAAAACATAAAAAATTGCACAAGAACAGGTTCCAAAATCAATTAACCGATAATAAAATCTTTATCGAACTGGAAAAAAAAAACCCCCGAAAACCAAAATAAAACTCAAAACAAGAATCGTGATTGATATTTTCAAATTTTAGGGTAAAGCTGGAAGCGATTTTTACCTCTGATCACTGAGGCGTTCGCAGCGAAGGGAGCGAGATAGAAGGAGTGGTTTTTCTTTTCTTTTCTTTTTTTCTTTTTTTCGTCTTTCTTTTGGTTCAAGAGAAGGAGGAGGGGTTTTGGGTTTGGCGCTGTTTGGGAGATTTTAAAGGATTCGGTGCGGGGTCCACCTGGCTCTGACATTACGCCACGTGGTGTATGGAGAGGTCTTCATTTGCTTTGGTGGCAGTGCTCACTGTAACAGCGTTGAGAGATGAACTATGCAAACCGCTAATGGGAGCAAGCCACGTCACTGGAAGGTGAATGGCATTCGTTATTAAGTGACGTTTTGAGGGTACTCTTATAATTTTACTGACGAAAGAGCCAAGCGGGTTGTTGTATGGCGTGGCCAAAACGCGAAATGTAATGCCGCAAATAGGCCTTGAAGCTCTTTTATTGGAGTTAAATTTGACAAGAATTCGATAGGTGAGACCTTATTTTTTAATTATTAGATCAAATTGGTTAACCGTTAAATTAAATTAGTTAGTATGATCCAACGATTAAGAAATAAGACCTCACCTAAGGACTATATATAAGACTCTTACTATAAAATGACTTTTGAATTTGAATCTCTTGTAATATTGTAAAGATTCAAATATTATTAAGCTTAGAATGAGTTTTAATTTTGAGTCATACAAATTGCCTAATTCTAATTTTAAAAAAAGGAAATTATAGTTAATTTCAACAATTGATAATTTTTTTTTATGCTCTTAATTGTTTCCAATGACCATCTTTTCAATAACCCAAAATTTAATCACATTTTGCCTATAAATACCGAACTCCTTTTATAAAAATTCCACAACATCCACAATTTTCATCACTCTTCTTTTCTATTCTTTTAGTCAAGATAAGTTTCATTACTCAGAAATAGAATATTATAAATGGCCCAATAACTAAAATCCATAATAGCCTAAGTCCAACATCATTAAAATGAGGAGTGGGCATTTGAACTGGTGAACCAAGTTTTTTTTTTAAAAAGGGAAAAACTGGTGTTAACCAAAAAAGTCCACCTAGACTCAAAAACCGAACCGGACTGCTTTGGATTAGTTCCCATCTCGGTTCTTGTCATGGAAAAACTGGTATAAAACCGAACATGATCGGTTATGTTAATTTTATTTATTCATTTATCCAAAATTATTAGTAAGCCTAATTATTATTCAAATAACATTAGTAAATCCAAGTAATATCCAGATATTTTAGCCCAATTAATATCCAATTGTCTTAATTCCAATTTACACCAAACTAAATAACTGTTGATAATTTAGGAAACACAAATGACAAGAGATAGAGAGCTTTTGTTGAACTGAAGTAAATTCTCATTGACTAAAACACAGCTTAAATAACACATACAAAATAACTGACTCAGATGAAGAAGGAACAACTAAACATCCCACTACTACCAATACTAACATACGTCTCCCACTACTACCAATACTAATAGACTTATCCCATAACCAGAACACCCCTATTGAATAGGTAGAGCCCAACTATTTCCTAAAACATCGGAACCAACGTTTATTGAATTACAAATAACGTAAATAATTTCTAACACTCTCTCTTAAACTGAACAACTCTCTCTTAAACTGAACGTTCTTCAAACTTCAGTTTAGAAAGAGTCTCCCAAGTAACTTTGTTGCTGCTACTTCACCATTAAGGAAGATCATTCCTCGAACATACTTCTAACAATTTCCTCAACTTCTCAGACACGAGTAACTTGAGAGGCTTGGTCATAATGTATGCAATATGATCTTCACTCTTGCGATAATTCAAATGAATGACTCCATCTTTGCAAATATCACACAAAAAATGAAACCTCACATGGATATGCTTGGTTCTTCCATGTAGAACAGGATTCTTCCCAACTTTGATTGCTGAATTGTTGTCACAATAAACAAGAGTAGGACCTTGTTGCTGAAAGTGTAATTCTTCAAGTAACCTTCTCAACCATATGGCTTGACAAGCACATGAAGTTGCAACGACAAATTCAGCTTCTGTGGTTGAGAGAGTAACAATTTGCTGCTTTTTGGAAGACCATGACACTGCTCATGTCCCCATCATAAACACATAGCTTGATGTACTTTTACTATCATCTGGATCACCTGCATAATCACTATCAGTGTAACCCAACAAATTACACCTCCTCCCTTTCTTGTAAAAAACGCCATACTCCTTAGTCCCTTATAAATATCTGAATATCCTTTTTGCAGCCATAAGGTGAGACTCCATTGGACTTTCCATATACCGACTAATAAGACTTACAACATGCATTATGTCAGGTCTGGTTGCTGTGAGATACATGAGTCTGCCAACAATTTTCTTGAACAACGTACCATCAA